>JACFYI010003854.1:140950-159829 GCA_014898755.1 Handroanthus guayacan
AAAAAAAAAGAATGTCTAGTCTGCCAAAGAATACTATCACCAGATTGTTTAGCCACAATTGCAATGTGGTGACAATCTTCATCTCTCAAAATTGGACCATCAAAATTTAATTTAATAGTAGAACCAACTGGTGGTGACCATGAAATAGGAGTAGTAAGACTACAACTATTTTTAGGGCAAAGAAATAAGACCTTTATATTTTCCCAAAAAAAAAAAAGCCATTACTCTACTACCAATGTCAATGTAATCTAGAGTCTATTGTTCAAATATTTGAAGGTTACGAAAATACCATAAATATCAGCAAAAAACCATAAACAAATCAATGGCATCTTGCAAAAGGATGCTACACAAATCTTCAAAACATTGCAAAATATGTGTATCGCAAACCTGAAGACTTGGATATGCAAAGAGTAATAAATCCCACACTCATGAAGCATGTCCAAAGCGAAAAAGAACATGGATAATAGTTTCAACACTTAATCCGCACCTTGTACACATCTCAAAGCCCCACACTCGCCTTCTAAAAAGATTTACATCGCTTGGTAATATGTTCCAACAAAGCCTCCGAAAAGGACACAAATCTTTGGTGAGATTGTGACTCCCCAAATCAACTTCCAACCCTTAGATAAATTAATACAAGGTCCAATCTCTTCATTGGAAGAATTCAATTGAGAAGAAATAGTCAAATGACAGCAACTAAGTAAATTAAATTGACCATGTGACATACAGAGCCAAATATTGTGATCTGGAGAGTTGAGAGAGCCAAGAGGAATTTGAACAACACATGCGACATCAACCGGCCAAAAAGACATTATTATGAGATCTAAATTCCAAGTGCCACTAGTTGGATCAATAATATCCAAAACACAATTCGGGAATGTCATATGGAAAGGAAGTTTAGCAATATTTTGAAAAGATACTTAAGGAAATTTTGGAATTTCTGACGTTTCTTTTTTACTTACTACAAGACATCGCAAATTTTTGACGCCTTACCGGTGAAAACGGAACCAGAAGAATTAATTAACAAATGGCATTGGAAAACTACCATAAAAATGACAAAAATTTTGGAAAATTATTTTCCGACTCCAAATAGAAACTGGTAAACTGTCGAAAAATCATAAATATTTTGGAGACAAATTTGGTGTCTTCATTTCTAACAACAGGAAGCAATGGTAGATTTCCAAAAAAGAAAATTTGACCAAGTCAAGAATTTACCACCGCCAAGAGAAATCGATAAATTGCCAAAAAAGAAAAATTGACCAAGTCAACAAGTTACCGACTTCTGGAGGAACTGGTAAAGAGTCGCAAAGATAACTATAATCTTTTCCGATGTTTCTGGCAATGAAAAGCAGTCAAAAATCTTACACACCAATACCCTAGGATTTAGGGTTTTTTAGGGGTTACAAACTCTAAAGTTTAAGTTTTTCTTACGTTTTAGTTGAATTGTGAATAATTAATCTGAAATTCAAATCACAATGCTTTGTGTTTACTATATATGAACCCAATTTCCAAATTGACTATATAAGGAAGTAATATTTTATATATATATATACATGCTTACAATATATAAGGATATTATGTTGAGTTCCGTGTATTGACTATCAACGTATTTCTTTGTTATCTAATTTAATTAATTAAATTTTGATTCAAGGTATACATAATATGATGCAAACTACAATTATAATGCACAATTATAATTGAAATTATAATGCACAATTATAATTGAAATTAATTATCATTACTTGTAAATTCATAAAATAAAAGAGGTTAAGGGAAATTAAAGGGCGTCTAAAAAACAACGCTGGGGCATCGGAGTTCGCCGGTAATGTATTGGTAAAGAGATGGTAAATAGAGAAATGCATCAGTAGAACGTCAAAAAAGCGACGAAAATTTAATAATTCTTTTTTGGATGTCACAAGTGTCGATAAGGAGGCGGTAAGTTCAATGACCATTTTAAGTGCCTCGTAAAATGTGTTACTGACTGCTTTTGGCATCGGTAGGGCATATGTAAGGACTGCTAAAATTAAAAATAAGGGTTTAGCACGTCCCCTTCTCTTTCTCATTCGCTTCTTCCTCCCTCATTGTCCCGCATTCTCCTACCTTCGCCGCCGCCATCACTGCCATCGTTTACTCGTTGTCAAAAGGTCATCACCATCATCAGCACCTCAAGTAGGTACTTTCCCTCCGATTATTTTTTTGTTTTTGGATTATTTTTTATTTTGGAGGTAATTGTTGTATACATTAAATTCTTAATATAATTTGGATACTAGATTTGATGGTGAGTGTATGAGTCAAGATTAGCTCTATGAAATTGAGTTATTGTGCTTAAGTATGAAACGGAAAAAAGAAAAAAAAAGGTTGATAAAGTATTGTGCTTTAAAGGATTTTGGTTTGTTCATGGTTGGTAGTATTAACATTGCTGCCAAATTGAATTTTTAGAGTTGGAATTAAGATACTATAATTCCAAATTTGTTTTTTCTTGATCAATCAATTCCATGAACCAACAATTATAGGTGCAAGATTGTACTGTGTGAATGGTGATCAAGTTGCTGAACTAAATTTGTGACTAGGTTGTATGAAAAGTTTCTCCATAGAACATCTTGGGCAACAATCTGTAATCTTTGAAGTATTTCCTAATATATTTTTGACCTATTAGAACTCTTAATTCTTTTTCTTTTTTCTTTTTTTCCTCTCTTTTTTTCATTGTTGTATGTGTCTATGATTCCTGTAGTCAAGCACATTTTGTTATTGGTGGAGAATCTAATTGTATTTCTAGCTATTGATAATTTATTAAATGGATGAAGGCTCCGTGGCTTGGCATAATGTTAACTCTTGCATAATTCATTGTCCTATTGGATAGTTCCGAGTAGCCCGAGTCTATAATATTTTTGAGTATTTATATGGTATATTTTTTCTAAATTTTTTAATATATTATCATGTTTATAGGTTCTTTATTTCACTGTTCGTGTTTTCACATTGACATTGGTCCTTGCTAACTTTCGAAGTATTTTGCTAAACCCTCAATATTTATATTTTATTAGACAATTGTAGAAAAAGTATTTAACTATTTATAGATATGTATATATGTTAGTTAGAATCGGTGGACCAGGAAGGAGAATCGAATTTCAAGGAAGGGGTGGAGCCTTCCTTTTGTTTACTGTGGATTTATTATGTGTTGTGCATGCTTCGATCAGAGATATAAAGGGTCTGTTAGATAAGACATTATGTTTGTGTTTCAATTTAACTACTTTATGTTACATAGCTTGATTTTATATTTGCATGCCTATTAGTATATATTATTTTCTTTGCAGATAGACAAATATTAGACAAAAATTAGTTAGTATTAGGGGAGACTCTATCGAAATTTTTATTCACCACTTTCATTAAAAATAACATAGAAGCTTTTACTCAATCAAGATAGCTACGAATAAGTAATGATCTTAAATAAGTAACAAGATAAGTAACGAAAACTACGAAATAGCATCATAATCTTTCAATCATGAAATAACCTCAACACTTCCAAAGCCTTTAAATTAGGGTCACAACACTTTAATAGTATTTTTGTAACACCCTGAAAATTCCCCTAATAAATATTTTAACTCTCCATTTTTGAAATGATAAATCATCTTTGCAATCGTAAAAATCGTTGACCATCAAAATAATTTCTTTACATCTGAAAATTTTTTCTAATATTCGAGGCTTCATTGACGCACCGTTTTGGCCCAAAATGAGCCTAATTCTTGGCCTAATTTCACCTAATTTCAGCCGAACCAAAAGGAAAGCCTAATCCAAACATTTTCAAAAACAAGAAAAGAAAAGATATTTTAGCTACCAAAATCGACAGACCCCCTTCATTTAGGGGAAATTATCAATTTTTAAATGCCAAAATTTCTATAGGCAAGAGATTGGACTCCTTTTCTTTTATAAATAGGAGATGAGAGAGTGGAACAAACACTTGCTTCCCATTTGAAAGAATCAAAATTCCTTAGCCTTCTTCATCCCCTCTCTCTCTCTCTCTCTCTCTCTCTCTAGTAGCCTCATATATATATATATATATATACTTATATTTAACTTAAAGAAATCATCTATAAGTTCTTATCACTCCATCAAACATTTTACAAAAAGGGAGAAAGTGAAAGGAACACACTCTTAAGTGTATTGGTAAGTTGGATGTGTAAGAAATTATAAATCTAAGCTTGAATGAGAAATCTAAAGTTAATGAAGTGATTAGTCTAGCTAATATACTTGATTTTGATTTTTGGCTTGGGTGCTTAACTTGAGTCTATGGATCACTTAATCTCCAAATCGAAACTTAGGATAAAAATGAAGTTTTATGGTTTCCTTGTCTTCTTGATCGAAACATCATTGCTTCGTTTGTTTACTTATCTTGGTTCAACTTGTGAAATCCTTGGCATGAGCTTATTTTTGTGATCTTTCTTGTACTCTATTGTGATTATGAGCTCTAAACTCCCTTATGGTATGAATCATATGTGATCTGAAACTCCTTTGATGAGGAACCTAAACTCTTGTGTAGACTTGGACCATGGACTAACAAAACCTTAATGAAAGCTTCAAGAAAATCGGATTTTTTAGACATAAGACAACATTTCATCAAAACCTTGGAAATATTAAATTTTTTTTTATGAAAAAATTAAAATTTGAAATTCTAAATTTTGAGACTTGAATTATAGTAAATTATATTTCAGAAATAACACTAAAAAAATCAGATTTAAAAAACAAAGTTATTGTTCACGTTACTGCATGAACAGTGGGGCGAACACGTCCGGGGCAGTAGCCCGGCCGTTCTTTTGCTATTTTAAGTCCATTTTTCACCTCTTTCCTATATTTTAAAAATTTCAAAACAATTTTTCCTAAGTCCGAGGTCCAATCCAAACCGTCCTTAAATCCGTTCGATATATGAATATGCAATCCAAATTTGATTTATATGTTTGAATATATTTGTCTATTCCAAACTTATACACATGTGTTGGGCCCTGGGTAATTTTCAGGTGGGTTCGGATTGGGCGATATCGGATTGTCAATCTGAACTCTTGGAAATTCCTGTACGTTGGGTAGTTCGGAGGAATCCTAGGGTTAGGATTCCAAAAGGCCACTCGAGACAAAGGTCGACCGTGCTTCAAAGTTCGTTCGTGCTACTCGAGAGGCTATTCGAGTTAGCAAATTTGGAGGGATAAGGCGTATGTATGTTTTGTTGAAGTTATAAGGGTGATAGACCCATCAAATATTAGTTTAAGCCTCATATGACGTGAATGTGATAATGATTTGAACTATTTGCTTCGTATGTCCACTTTATTACTTCATTTTATTGTATATCACATTCATAGTTTGATTCTTGCTATGATCACTTGTTGATTTCTTGTTTCTTTTATTAAAATATTTATCTCTTCCATGCCATGAACTTGCTGGGTCGGTGAACTCACAATTTCATGTTACTTTGTAGGTAAATAACATGAGGTTGTTGAGAATTGGATCAAGCTTCTTGTTAGCATTATGGCATTTTTGCATTTTGTACAAATTGATGTATTTAGCTAAGATGAACTTGTATGAAGGTTGTAATATGGTTGGCTTGTATTTTGTAAATTCTTATGACATAACTTTAAGGAAAAAAAATTGAATTTACATTATGGGATCTTAAAGTTATGAATGCATTTGGATTTTCTGTTTATGGATGTTAGATAGCTTTCCACCTGCGAGTGGCATTTCAGCATCACGATTCGTTTGTTTTGATTGGGATCTTGGGGCATTAAAATTTAGTTAAATAATCTTGAATTATCAAATCTTGAACAAAATTCAATCCAAAAGTTAGAATATTCTTTAATCAAATATCTTATGCTTATATACATTTTGACATAATTATAGTATTGTTGGACCAATCCTATACAATTAATAGGGAAAATCTTTTAATATTCTTACATTCATTTTTGTTTTTACATCTAGATAAGTATTCCACCATATGGAACATAGATGTACAATAGGCTATATCCTCAATATCGTAGTATTAGAGAAGAGTTCATTATGGGGTCGAGGAGTTTATGAATCATGCTAGTACGTTAGGCCAGTCCTTGACTAAGGGCACGATCAAATGTCCATGCCTCCAATGCAAGACTAAAGGTACTTTGTTGTCTCCTAATATGTGAGACTCCATTTGTATCGGGTTAGTTTCAAACCAAATTATTGGTATTGGACTAATAATGGAGAAGTTGAACCCGAACAACCAAATATTTCTATTGTCGATGTTGATGCCTCTATTAGTTATCAAGTTGAAAGTGATTACACCAAAAGATCACAAAGATATAACGAAATGGTAAATGATGCAGTAATTAGAGAGCATGGGCATGCTTTTTTTTTCTGAATCTCAATGTAAGTTTGAAAAGTAGCCAAACCCTAAAACTCAGAGGTTTTATGACCTATTGAGTGAATGCAATCAAACTATATGATTTGGATATGATGTAAATTCTGCATTTTCTATTGCTGTTAGAATGATGTCTATTAAATATTGGAATGCGCTTCACAATACTATTGATGAGATGTTGAAATTAATGTCTGAAATAACACTATCAAGTCACAACATTCCTAAAAATTATTACAAGGTTAGAAAACTTGTATCCAAGCTTGGGTTGGTATCCCAAAAAATAGATTGTTGTGTTAATAGTTGTATGCTTTACTACAAAGATGATACTAACGCGAATGAATGCAAGTTTTGTGGTGCTGCTCAATACAAAATGCATAGGGATAAAGGAAAACTAGTGCCTGTGAAGAGAATGCATTATTTGCCATTAATTCCCAAGTTAAAACAACTATTTGCTTCTATGAGTTCAACATCATATATGAGATAGTATTATGAAAAATCATAGGACAAAAGGTGTTATGTGTCACCCTTCCAACGGGAATGCATAGAAGCATTTTGATAGTAAATACTCCTACTTCGTATCTGAACCTCAAAATATGAGGTTGGGATTTTGTGCTGATAGATTTACCCCATTCAGTTAATCAGCAACTCTTTATTCATGCTGGCTTATTTTTTTTACTCCATAGAGCTTGCCTCCAAAAATATGTATGACGTAACAATACATGTTTCTAACTTGTATTGTACCGAGATCAAAAAATCCAAAGACAAGGATTGATGCATACTTGCAACCACTGATTGACAAATTGAAGCTATTATGGCATGTAAGGGTCCCGACAAATGATGTGTCAATTAAAATAAAATTTCAATTTGAGAGCCATATTGTTGTGGACAATAAATGATTTCCCAGCATATGGAATATTGTTTGGATAGATGACAGCAGGCAAGCTCGCTTGTCCTTATTACATGGGAAATAGTAAGCGTTCACTCTAAAGTATTACACAAATAAATGCTTATATTCTCTTCTTCACTTTTGTAGATTTTTTATCAACAAATTCAAAATGGCTAAAAGTCTACTCTTCGTTATTTTGGAAACAAACAAACTCACCAGTCCCAACTATAGCGATTGGCTTGGAAATTTAAAAATTGTACTTGATTCAGAGAAAAACACTTATGTTTTAACTGAAAGTCCTGCTAATACAAATCCCGATGATGCAATGGAGGATATGCAAAAAACCATCAATCATTAGCGAGAAGATGATCTTCAAACCTAATGTCTAATATTGGCATCAATGTCGAGTGAGCTTCAAAAGTCTCATGAGCATATGAAGCATGCTAGTGAGATTCACATGCACATGGAGAAGTTATACTTGGTGCAAACACGTTATGAACATTATAACACTTCCAAGGAATTGTTTAAGGCCCGTATGATTGAAGGATCAAGTGTTCCCAAGCATGGTTTAAAGATGATTTCTTTAATTGAAAAACTAAGGAAATTCATGTTGTTATGGATAACAATTTATAAGTAGACTTGATCCTCCAATCATTGCCAAGTTCATTTGACCAATTCATTATGAATTTCAATATGAGTAAACTCGAAGTGACGATTAACGAGCTTGTTAATATGCTTATCATAGCGGAGTTTACTATGAAGAAAGACAAGAATATATTGGTTGCTTCAACCTCGAAGGCCCAAAAGGGCAAAATAGAAAAAAAGAAGAGAGGTTCTACTTCAAAGGGAAAACAAGTTTCAAAACCATCAGGAGGAATCAAGAAGAAAGTGAATGCTAAAGAGGACAAATTGCTTTTATTGTGGTGAGATTAGACACTAGAAGAGGAATTGTAAGAAGTATTTTGCTTCTTTGAAAAATGGTACGTTCCTTTGTTAAAGTTAATCTTTCAGTCAATAGTGACACGTGGGTATTTGATACCGCATGCAGTTCTCACTTTTGCAAGTCGTTGTAGGGGGTATAGAGGACCAAAAAGCTAAATAAAGGGGATGTGATCTTTGGGATGGGAAACAGTGCAAAAGTTGACGCCAAAGCTTTAGGCCTAGTTGTTTTAGTTTGTAATAATTGAAAGTTAGAATTGAATAATTATCTTTTTATACTATCCTTAGTGAAGAAATCATTTCAGTCCCCATTTTGAACAAAGAAAATTATGAATTTTCTTAGAAAAAAGAAAAGTGTTTTTTTTTTTCTAAATGTGGTTCTTTAATTGCTACTGGTACACTAACAAATGGACTTTACTTCCTATATTCTAACTTTACCTTATTACAAATTCAAGAGAACAAAAGAAAATTAGAAGACCATAACCAAGCATATTTGTAGCATGCTAGACTTGTGTATATTTTCAAAAATAGGATAAGTAGGTTGGTTGTCTTAGGGTCTATTGCTATAAGTAACCTAGTAGAGTTATCGACTTGTGAGTCTTATTTAAAGGGAAAAATGACTAAGTCATCGTTTGTTGGACAACCGAAGCATGCCACTAAGCCATTAGAACTTGTTCATACGAATTTATGTGGGCCACTAAAAGTTAGTACACAAGGCGGCTACATTACTTCATTATGTTTACCGATGGTTATACACATTTTGGACGAGTGTTTCTTATGAAGAACAAGTCTGAAGCTTTTGAAATGTTCAAACTCTATAAGAATAAAGTAAAGAAATAACTCAAACTAAGTATCAAAACTCTTCGATCCAATTGAAGAGGTGAGTACTTGAGTAACAAGTTTCTTAGTTATCTAGAAGAGAATGAGATTCTCTCACAGTGGACTCCTCTTGCTACACCACAGCTGAATGGTGTGGTGGAGCGTAGGAATCATACCTTGTTGGATATGTTGCAATCTATGAAGAGTTTCACAGATCTTTCTTTTTCATTTTAGGGCTATGCCTTCGAAACGGTAACGAAGTTACTTAACGTATTACTTTCAAAGTCGATGCCCAAAATGTTGCATGAGATGTGGTACAATAAGGCATTTTCGTATTCTTATTTGAAGGTATGGGGTCTCTCGTCTATGTCAAGAAACTAGTAGGAGATAAGTTAGATGCTAGATCCGCCTTATGCAAATTTGTGGGTTACCCTAAAGAGTTTACGAGTTATTACTTCTATGATCCTTTAGAACAAAAGGTGTTTGTTTTGAGAAATGTCACCTTCTTGGAGAAAAAGTTTCTATTGAATAGGAAAGACAAAATCGTGGAGTTTGATGAAATTCACAATCAAGAAAAAAAAACCCACAACTATAAAAGTAAATGAACCTCAAAATACACTACTTCCCGGAAAATCTAACTAGCTGAGAAAAGAGCCCAAAAAGTTCAAATTTCTTTATGAGGCCGGTCAATTAAATAGTGATCTGGAGACCTATAAGGAAGCCATATCAGATATGGACACGAGATATTATCAACAAGCAATGCAGTCCGAAATGGACTCCATGTACTCCAATAAGTATGGACCTTAGTTGATCTACCAAAGGGTATAGTACTTGTTGGATGCAAATAGATCTTCAAGCATAAGCTAGGAGTTAATGGAAAGGTTGTGACCTATAAGATAAGGTTGGTGGCTAAAGGATATACCCAGAGACCATGTATAGACTTTGAGAAATTCTTATCGTCGATCGCAATGCCTAATTCCATTAGGATTATGCTAGTCATAGCTGCATATTATGACCATGAGATATGGCAAATAGATGTGAAAATTGTTTTTCTCAATGCTAACCTTGATAAAGAAATTTATATGGAGTAACAAAGAGCTTCATATCCAATGGGAGCAAGCAAAATGTTTGCAAGCTCCAAAGGTCCATTTATAAACTCAAGCAAGCATCTTGAAGCTGGAACATACATTTTGATGAGATAGTCAAAGGGTTTGGCTTTGTCAAAAATGTGCATGAGCCTTATATGTATAAAAAATATAATGGGAACACAGTATAACTCTTAGTATTTTATGTTGATACATCCTACTCGTTGGGAATAAGGTGGGAGATAGATCGAAAAGATTGCTAGGGCTCTCCCAAAGCACATGCATAGATAAAATATTAAAGAGGTTTATTATGGAAGAATCCAAAAGGTAGTTTCTTTCTATGAGGCATGGGTTACATTTCTCTAAGTCTATGGTCCCAAAGACAGAATAAGAGAGACATAGGATATTTGGCATACCTTATGCATCCGCTATAGGAAGCATCAATGCTATGTACAAAACTGGAGATAGCATATCCTTTAAATGTTATGAGTTGCTTTCCAACCCCGGTGAGAGTCACTGAAGTGCTATAAAAATAATTCTCAAGTACTTGAAAAGAACGAAGCAATTGTTTTTTACTTACGGCGGTGGAGAATTGAAGCTAGAAAGATTTTCAGATTCTAGTTTTCAGCTCCATATAGATGATAGCAAATCTATTTCTAGATTTAAATTTTGTCTTAATGGCGGTGTGGTAAGTTGAAAAAGTTCCAAACAAGATATCACGACCCACTCAACCACTAAAGCAGAATATATAGTGGCATTAGATGCTGCAAAAGAGGTTGTTTGGATGAAAAATTTCAACCAAGAGTTGGATATAGTTCATAGCATGGCAGAGCCGGTTGTCATTTTCTATGATAACAATGGAGCCATCGTGCAAGCGAATGAGCCAATATCTCATCAGCGATCCAAGCACATCATGAGGCGTTATTATTTGATCTGGGAGATCATTGATTGAAACGACATTAGAGTGGAACGAGTTGCCTTAGAAGAGAATACAGCAGATCCACTAACTAAACTGCTTACCCAGAAGGTCTTTAAGAGACATCTTGAGAAGATAAGCCTGAAGACTATGAGCAATTGGGTTTAGGGCAAGTGGGAGATTGTTAGAGTAGTGCCCTGTAACTAATTAGATTTGGCATGTAAATCTACTCTTGTAAAAACGATCTTATTCTTGCAATATAAATAAAATGGCTATCTTCTTCACATCCTCGTAAATTATCTCATCAACAATTAATATGGAATAAGTCCTCTAGATCGTACAAGGCTATGAGGCTAGGTCATGCATTTGATGGTGATCATGAAATTAGTCTCTAGATGTCTTGATCTTAAATTCTCCGAGTTATAGAATCTTTGACACGAGGACATCTTAGATTCGGATAGACTTGCACTAATGATACATAATTCAAGGAGTTGAATTATTGCCCCATTTCATAGGTGATCATATAGTTGACACCGGTGCATGTTAGTGGATACTTGTTGGAGAAAAGTTTAATGAAAGACCCGACATAGAGAATTCTATGAGGTAGCCATAATGGCATTCACTGATAGATTATTCTCTATCTGACAATAGTACATATAATTAGTCCTTAGACTTGAAGAACCATGGTAACCTTATGGCAAGTTCTCGTTCTTTGATGTGTGTCTCGATCACTTATTAGCAGATCACTTGAGGTGCATGTTGGGGACAAGATATCTATGCATAGAGATTTGTGAGTTTTAAGAAATAATCCATTTTCTCGTCTTGATGAACGAGATATATCTCCTATATTTTCTATGATGACTTGATTTGAGAAAATCCTTGTGCAAGATGGTGTGTGTCGATTTGAAAAAGAGTTTCCAAAGTCTAATTCACAAAAAAAAAAAATCGATTATTAAGAATAGATGCATAGTTATTGAGCTATTAGAGTCACCGAAAATATCTTAACTCTAGACTTCAAATTGGACATTGAAAACGAAGGTACCGTATTTGCATAGCATGTATAAGTAGATAAGGTTCACACAAATTAATTCACCAATGAATTGGGCTCCATGAATTTGAGATTAGACATCAACTATGGAGATTGGGTACTTTCGAATTAATAGATATTAATTCGATGAGTAATTAATTTAATTGTTTACTTAATCAAAAATAGCAAAGAATTACGAGCCCATATCTAATTAATTGATGAACCTATACGTCACACCCTTCCTCAAAAATATCTTTGGGATGAATTTAATGGAAGTTCTCTAATTAAATTAGACAAAAATCGCCTAAATTAGTTTTAGGCAAAAGAAGAGAAATTTTGATTAAAAGTCAAAATATTTGCCCAAAATTAAAGTGGGTCTTCTTGGATAGGTTTATTTGAAGAAGTCAAATTAATCTACTTAAATTAATTGTTAATTTAATTCAATTAATTTTAATTGTTGATTTTAATTGGTCCAAGTAGAAAAATTAATTTGAAAAGAGAATTTAATTTTGATCATGCCAAGTTGGAAGACCATGTGGCATATAAATTAAGAGTTAATTAAAATATCATATAGCATATCCCACTTGGATGCCAAGTAGGCCAATAAAATTTAAAAGAAAGAATCTAAATTCTTCCCTCCAATTTCTTTGGTATCTAAGCTTCCAATTATGATATAAATAGGTCCCCACCTTCCATAGAAAGCGCTTGGCCAAAAATTTCACCTATTTTTTACCAATCTAATAATTCAAATTCTCTCTCTCTCTCCCCATGTAACTTCCTCTTCATCCATTCCCATTAGAGATTCATCTTAACTATTGATCTAATTAAAAATATGAGAGGAAAGAAAAAGAGGAAGTGTGGATTAAATTTGCAAATCCACATTCAAATTGAATAATCAAGAGTTGATTCAAGTCATTGGAGCTCACAGTTTTTTGATGAATTGAATTAACAATTTTGGTTTTTGATCATCGAGAATCAAGGATTTCCTTCAACTGTTGAGGTGAATCAAACAAATTTCAAGTAGATCAAGGAGTTGATCAAGATTTGGCATCTAAGAATTTTCGGTCCTCTTGAAAGATCATAACCGAATTGATTTTGTGCTTCAAATTGAGGTGATCTTCTCCTCTCTAAATCTGAATCTATGCTCATATGGTGATCCTTAGAGGTTTAAGCTTTAATTCATGTTTGATGAATTTATTTTGTTGGTTTATTCTGCTGTAATTTTTTATTTATTATGCCTAACTTATTCTTCAAAAGCTCTACTTGAGATAAGATAGCAACATCATTGTTAACTTTAATCATGTTACCTTAAGGTCTTTTCCACATAGTCAGTATTGTACGAGCACAATCACTTCATCTATTTTGTAACACTATATGATGTGTATCCACTAAGCCTTGCAACTTTGAGACTACTATCTTCGATGTTAATCTCTCTCTATCCAGAATGAGGCTATTCTAGTTTTTCCATATATTCCAACAAAGCATGATGAAAAATCTAAAGCTTGGTCTGTGTAGATTCCTATAGACTTGTGCAAGCCAATTGAATGCATTGGATGCTTAACCAACTATCTCATCCTATAGAATGATTCAAACTTTATTTGAAGTCACAAGTTTAAGAATGTATGCTACCAATCCTTATCCTCATTATCACACAATGGACATGTTCACGACACTTCACACTTCTTGTGTAGCATATTCAACTTTGTAGGAAATATATTCCACACAAGCCTCCATGCAAACGTCCATATTCGAGGGATACAGTGAATATCCTAAATAAAACACCAGTCTATTGTTTCTAAACTACTCCAATATGCATCGCAAACTCAACCTAAACCCCACTCTATCCATTAGCACATGATAACAAAACCAAACTGAGTATTTTTCATCGCTGCTAAACCTTTGAATACATTTATCTTTGTTGGAGTTTTGTCCACACTGAGGAGTCAAGATTCAAACTAAGTTAATAGGCAAAAATGTGTTATGTATCTTCTTATCATCCCAAGAATATCCCCACTATCTTAGATGTTCTAAAATGGTGAGGTCACTCATGCATACTGGCACTGGTGTAATTATGATAGATGAGTCATCATAGACGATCCAAGAATCAATCTAAATGTTAATCATGATTGTATATCATTGCAATCCCTTGTATGATAAATTAATTAACGAATGATTGGGAAGTAACATACCAATGTGCCCCTATTTGTTGAATTCATATATGATGGTAATATGCAAAATAGTGACAAAATGGTAAATATCCAAACTGTGCAAATTAATGAAACCAACCAAATGACATATAAAGACTGATTGTGAGTTGTTGTCTAGATTGCATTGTAGTTACCAAATGCTTTACCAGAAAGCAAGAAGATAATTTTAATGAGATTTACAAAATTATAAAGATAAATTAGTTGACCTTACTAAAGAGCCCTAGTAAACAATGGGATGGAGCACAGGATGGAGGGGTAAGGATTTCTTATGTCTCGGTCTCATCCAGATTTTAATTTGAAACACAAAAAATATTTCAGTCTCGGCCCCGATCATGATGCAATTCGATCTTTCTATCTCAAAAAGATAGAAATGGGACTGTGACATAACCTATTAATTATGAACCCAAAATTGAAATATGAAATCAAGATATCAAATCAAAATTTCAAAACCTGGGTTTATTCAAATTGCAACGATGAATTCAAGAAATGAAATTATCATCAGTCATGAGCACATTGGACAAGCCAACCATGACAGAGCTAAAACTAATACTTTAGTTCTCAGAGGCACTATCCAAGTGCAAAGGCACCCCAATAAAATAACCTATTATTTTGCATTTTATCATTAACTATAATATTTAGCTTAAATGGCAACTCATATTTCCCACTCCGAAAAATCCCAAAGGGCTTGAAAGGCCAAGGAGGACTATTGAACTTGTATTGTATAAACTTGCATATCAAACGTAGCTATTTACTAAAACCACCACAAATTCAATTGAAATAGCTATATATTGCGCCCAATCGATCCCTCCAATAAACTAATGGTACAAAGGTTTATATGTACAAAGTATTTTTTGTGAGAGCTTTCTGCCAAGTTTTCACGTAATGAAGGTGTCGTTGTCATTCAGCCAACTGGATGCAAAAATGAGCATTTGTACACTATCCACAAAGAATAAAGACATTATAAACAATATTATAAGAATAAATATATATAATAAAAATAATTATATTATTAATCAGGAAGAGACAATCTCGATTTTTCACCATTGTCCCAATCCTGTCTAACTTTCAACCAAGACAATGAAACTTGTCCCCATCTCATCCTAATGTTCAATTGAAATGGGAATTTTCTTAATTTTTTATTCGATTTGGGATGGGACAACCACAACGTTTAGACCTGTACTCACCCTTATAATCACACAAAAACAAGACAAATCTAATGTACCAAAGATCAACAATGAAATCAATACATAAAAACCCACTCATGTAGTTAGAGCAATAACATTAAAAAAAATAAAAAAATAAAAAATAAAAAATTGAGTGATAATTAACAAAAGCATGATCATCATATCATGTCTTAGCAGCTTCGGACTTTGGTATTTTTCCTTTTTTTACTAAAACATTTTAATATAGCAAACATACGACAAATAACTTTCATTTAGAAATCAATCGAATACAAAGTTGCAAGTGCATCTCCAAATAAAAAATCTCTACTTCAACATGTGAAACGAGATAAGCAAACCAAGGGATTTGGGCCATGATTATCCAAATTCTTCTTAGCGCATCCAGGTTCATCACAGACCTTGGGTTTGGAATCAATATGAGATATATTTATTGCAATAGGAAAAGTGCTTGTGATAGCCAAAAAGATATGGAAAGCCATTATCAATATAATCACCGCCACTGTGAATCTTTTGTGGGTGGCTCTACCTAAAGATGGAAATAGAGCTAGAGTTGGGCCACCGAAAGGTCTTTAATGACACTGATATGTGCTAGTATTCTCTGTTAATACTTGCTAGTAGAATAATGTTAATATAATAGTCAAATGATTATTGGTAGCTATTCACATATATTGGATGGTGGTTGGTACGTTGAATATTAGTCATAATGCGAATTTACATGATTCATTAATAATAAAACAAGTGTATCTCCAAATACCAATACCAGAAAAAAAATTGGGGCTCGATGAAAAAACCTCTTCTTGAGGTAAGGGCAAAGCAACATCAAGAGAGATGATACTCTAGCGCGATGAAATTGGCATTACCAATGAAGAAAAGCCATTGTTGTGAGCAGTGAGCATGAAGTTGCCTAAAATCCTCGTGAAAAATAAAATACCAATCTCTATTTTGTTGTATATTTCTAAATTTGTTCTCTTCTTGGATTTTTTAGAATGTTATATTTTTAGTGTGTTTTTATTTTATATATATATATATGTATGTATACACAATGCTCTCATGTGCATGTGAGAGAGAGAAGATCTGGGGTATTTTTCTAACTATTAGAATAAGATCTTGTATAATAACTAATAGAAAAAGATTTGCTAGTAAATGCAACTGGATAGAACCTACTTGAAATGTCAGGTCAGTGTTGGTAATTGCCATTAAATGTATTGAATGTTGATGTGTTACTGAATGGTGGCAATGAATTTTAAAATTCATTGAAAAAAAATTAGTAAGAGATATATTTGTTGCAATAGGAAAAGTGCTAGTGACAGCCGCAAAGATATGAAAAGCCATTGTCAATAACATCTCTACCGTTGTGAATCTTTTGAGGGTGGCTCTACCAAAAGATAGACATAGAGCAAGATTTGGCCCACCGAAAGGTATTTAATGATACTGATATATGCTAATATTCTCTATTCATACTTGTTAGTAGAATGGTGTTAAGAGAAGGATCAAATGATTATTGGTAGCTATTCACATATATTGGATGGTTGTTGGTACTTTGGATATTGTTCATAAAGCGAATTTACATGATTCATTAATAATAAAAAAGTGTATCTCAAAATACCAATACTGAGAAAAAAAACAGGGGCCTACTGAGAAAAACCTTCTCTCGAGATAAGGGCAGAGCAACAGCAAAAGAGATACGACTAGCGCGATGCAACTGGCATGGCTAGGGAAGAAGAGCCATTTTTATGGGCAGTGAGCATGAAGTCTGCCTAGAAATCCTGGTGAAAAATAGAATGACAATCTCTATTTTGTTGTATATTTCTAAATTTGTTCTCTTCATGGATGTTTGAGTATATTATTTTTTGTGTTTATATAAATATATATGTGTATCTATATGTGTGTATACGATACACCCATGTGCATGTTAGAGACAGAATAGATAGGGAAGAAAGATGACGAGTAAAGAAGTATGCAAGTTGAAATATGTTTCATAAAATTTAGAGTTTTATCTCATGAATTAAACCAATGTCACGCAACTATAATCATCCATAAATGGTAAAGAAGCGATCCATAAGTGATCAAAATGGCTGAAGTTTCATGCAATGCCAATGATGAGAATGGCACTGTAATCAAACGCATCCATTCTCGCACAAAATAATTGGTTTTGAGTGTTGCACTATATCTATATTCTAGCCCGAAACAATTGATTATAGGTGCAGCAGCATTTCTTACTCCATTAGGACAATGCTACTAGTGACGGGCACACCATACAGGGGATTGTGGGGTTACTACATGAGGCTACTATTTAATTGTTTGAGATTTACAAGAACTTTCAGAATCCTCCACCCCCACCGATGCAAGGGGTAACATGTGACCCACCAGTGCACAACGCCGAGGAGAATGTCCAGTGAGTGAAGTGAAAAATCTAGCTATATTTTTTTTATATTTAGAATGAGACTTTACATATTAACTAATTAGAATAAGATTTAGTAGTTGAAATGTCAAGTGATATAGGCAATCGGCATGGTACGCAGTGAATGTTAATATGTTGTTGATTTTTTAAGCTTGTAATGAAATTTTTCATATTCACTGCTATTATTAGAGAATTAGAATTTTTCTTTATTAAAAAAAAGGATAATCATCCATAGAGACGCGATTTTACTTCTAAAAATTTCAAAATCTTTTGAGAAGTCAGAACTTGAAATGCCTGAAGTTGAAGAACCAAATTGAGCCAATGGTGAGAATGTTAATCGTGCCATAATCACTCTCATCCCTATTCACAACGAGATACAGATTCTAACTGTTGCACCGCTTATGGAGTCATTTGGAGCTACGCTGGTCGTAATTGGCAGAGCCATAAGGGTATAGGAAAGACACTCCGCGAGGCCACCAATTCTCTCTCTACGGTTTACAATGATTTTGGAATCCTCCACTACCAGTGCCAGGGCAGAAGTTGACCAAGAGGTACTCAAAGGGATGGACAATGTCTAGTAAAAGTAATTTGGGGTATTTTCTAACTATTAGAAAAAGATTTTACATAATAACTAATAGGATAAGATTTGTTAGTGAACGCAACTGGATAGAACCTATTTAAAATGTCGATCATTGTTGGTAATTGGCATTGGATGTATTGAATTTTGAAATGTTATTGAATGGTAGCAATGAATTTTGGTATTCGTTGAAAAAACAAATCAGCAGGAGATATATTTGTTGCAATAGGAAAAGTGCTAGTGACTGCCGAAAGATATGGAAAGCCATTGTCAATATTATTTCTACCGTTGTGAATCTTTCGTAGGTGGTTTTACCAAAAGATAGACATAGAGCTAGACTTGAGCCATTGAAAGGTATTTAATGACACTGATATATGCTAGTATTCTCTATTAATACTTGCTAGTAGAATGATGTTATGAGAATGATCAAATGATTATAGGTAGCTATTCATATATATTGGATGTTTG
>JACFYI010003854.1:165439-176690 GCA_014898755.1 Handroanthus guayacan
TTAATTTGAAATATTAGTGGAATTGGGAACCGCCTCTCTCAACAAATGGTTCACCAATTGGCTAAAGAACACAAAATTCAACTGCTTGCTATCCTGGAACTGAAGGTCCAACTTGATAGGAGGTTCTTTGTGTGAAGATTAGGCTTTGAGGATGTTGTGAGCAATTGCTCGAACCATATGTGGCTTCTTTGGTCCCCTCAATACCACATGTCTGTTGTCCTGGACATTCCTTAACTGTTACATGTAGAAATCCAGTCAGCTACCTTACCTTAGTCAATATTTGCCTCCATTGTTTATGCCCAGTGCACTAAGGTGGGACAAAGACCACTCTGGGATGATTTGAAATTGGTGGCACAACAGGTCTCTCCGCGGTTTGTTGCCGGGGACTTCAACATTGTTCTGCAAGCATCTGAAAAGTGAGGTGGCCCCCCTTAACTCTGGCGAACATGGTAGAGTTTGGTGACATGGTGTTAGATTGTCAATTGGAAGATGGCGGCTATGAGGGATCCACATTTAGATGGACTAATCATTCCACATGGGAAAGATTGGATGAGTGTTGCTCTCTGGAGCTTGGCCTAGCACATTTGCTCAAACAAGAATCCAACACCTCCCTAGACATGTGTCGGACCATGCTGCCCTGCTGCTGTCATTTGAAACAACTTCCTCGCAAGCCCCTTGCAGTTTTAGGTTCCAAGATATGTGGACTAGACATAAGGGCTTCTTGGATGTGGTTGCGCGTTGCTAGAATAGGCCCTTAGCCTCGTCTAGAATGCTGTGGTTGTTCCTTAAATTAAGTCGGTTGAAGAGTACACTATCTACCTGGAACAAAAAGGTGTTTGGTAACATTCTTAATAGGGTCAAGGAAGCAAAGGCCAAGGCTGTAGTGGTCGAATCTCTCTATGATGCTACACCCTCAGTTAATAATCTGATGAAAGTAAAGAGGTGCATTGCATCCTTGAACCTTGCGCTAGCAATGGAAGAGGACTTTTGGCGACAGAAGAGTGCCTGTAAGTAGTTGCAAGAAGGGGAAAGAAATACCCACTATTTCCATAATATGGTGTAAAAGAAGAGGCTCAAATCCCAAATCTTTCGAATTGAGAAGGGCAATACTGTATTGACTGACCCGGTTGCTATCAAAGCTTCTGCGATGCATTACTTTACATCATTTTTCTCTGGTTCAGGCTCAAGTGAGATTGATATGACAAGTCTGGAGTTGATCCTACAATTCTCACTCCGAAAGATTGTAGTGCCTTGTGTGCGATGCCTTCTTTGGAAGAGGTTAAGAATGTGGTTTTCAACATTAATCCACATAGTGTGGTAGGGCCGGACGGATTTGGCTCCGAATTTTTCCAGACATGCTGGGACATCATTACTCCTGACATTTTAGAGGCAGTAACTAACTTCTTTTGAGGACATCCTATGCCTAGGGGTTTCACTGCTACAACTATATCTCCGATTCAGAAGGTTGACTCACCTAAGGTTTGGAAAGACTTTCGGCTTATCAGTCTGTGCAACACTACCTTGAAAATCATATCTAAGCTACTGTGTAATAGGTTTGCCCTGTGGCTCCCGAAACTGGTGTCCTCTCCCCAAAGTGGCTTCGTCTCTGGAAGGCTAATTAGTGATAATGTCTTGCTCGCTTAGGAATTGGTTCATGACTTGGGGAGGTCGGACTCTAATGTGCTGTTAAAGCTGGACATGTAGAAGGCATATGACCAAATGAGTTGGGATTTCTTGCTTGCTGTGTTGCAGAAGTTTGGTTTCTTCTCACAATGGATTGGTTTGATCAATAATATTATCTCTAACTACTGGTTCTCGGTGCTCATACATGGGGGCTTAGCTGGTTTCTTCAAATCTGAACGTAGGTTAAGGTAGGGTGACCCCATTTCCCCTACATTGTTTGAAACCCACCCGCTATTGTATTTTGATGTTCAAAAGGAGGCTGGAATTTCTCACCTTGCTTATGCTGATGATATGATTATCTTCACGTAAGCTACTAAGGCTAGATTACAACTTCTAATGCAGTGCCTACATAAATATGAGGAGGTATCCGGCCAGCTAATTAGCCTAGCCAAAAGTACTTTTACCTTTCTTCAGAACAAGCTGAATTTAATACAGCTGACCAGGGAGCTCACTGGCTTCTCTCAACATCTATTGCCTCTGATGTATCTAGGAATTCCACTGTACAAAGAGAATCAAACCTTGGATATGTACAAGGGAGTTTTGGCTAAGATTTGGAGCAAGATGTTAACTTGGAATCAGCATTTGCTGTCCACTGGTGGCCGATTACAGCTCATTAAGAGCACTCTATGTTCTATTACTCTATATGTGTTTCAAGTGCTTCACCCTCCAAAAATATTATCACAACCATTGAGAGGTTGTTCAATAAGTTCCTTTGGGGCACTACGGAGACCAGGAGAAAGATTCATTGGACATCCTGGGAGAGGCTGTGTTTCCCTACTGATGAAGGCAGCCTGGGGGTTAGAAACCTTGCGGATAATATAACGGCATTTGAGATAAAGTTGTGGTGGCATTTTAGATCACAATCCTCTTTGTGGTCTAGGTTCCTGCACTATAAATACTGTAGACGACTTCATCTAATGGTGATCAAAATAAATCCGTATGACTCATATATTTGGAAACAACTTTGCAAGATAAGAGAAGTCATTGAACCTCATATACATTGGATGGTGGGCAACGGCAGCCTATTCTTCTGGCATGATAGATGGTTGGATGATGAACCCCTCTCTGTTGTTAAATCAGGTGTTAAATCGTCTGTGATGGTGTCGGAGTTTTGGGGGCATGGAGATTGGGATAGAGAGAAATTGATCTGAATCCTTCGTAGGGGAGTTATTGATCATATTAGTGCCTTGCCTTATGGTGACATATGCCCTCCAAAGCAGATTTGGAAACTCTCCTCCGATGGGAAATTCACTTTCAAAAGTGCCTGGAATTTACATAGACAAAGGAAACAGCCTCGTACTCTGCTGAAGGCATTCTGGAATAGTTGGCTCACTCGCACTATGTCCGTGTTTGGGCTACGAATGTTCCACAAGTGGATCCCCACTGATGATATATTGCAACGAATGGGAATTGAGCTTATGTCGGCTTGCTACTGCTATGGGGCAGCTGAAATGTTCGACCACCTCTTCTTCTTGGGGCCAGTTGCCAGTAAGGTATGGGAGCACTTTGAGTGAGTCTTTGCCATCCCACATTTGTGATCTACCAACTTACAAATAATCTGGCATGCATGGGGGCAGCGTGCACCGATGCAGATGCATGTGTTGTGGCTTGTTCCTATTTTAATTTTATGGTTTATTTGGTGCGGCAAGAATGACAAAAAACATACAAACATCCCGTTTGTTGCGAATAAGGTAATTTGGAGGGCTACTGCATACTTGTTGAAGTTATCATTTGCTAAGCTTTATAAACCTCGATCTTGGGATGGTCTCAAACACGTTGCTACCTATCTTGGGGTGGATCTTTTGCACCCCAAGCAGCGAATGGTAAAGATTGTGCGCTGGAGGAGACCGAACTGTGGAAGTGTGAAGCTGAATATGGATGGGGCGTGTCGGGGCAACCTGGGGCCTGCAGCTATAGGAGGAGTGGCTCGGGACCATAATGAAATGCCATTAATGATGTTTTTTGAATTTTTAGGCACTTGCACGAACTGTTTTGTTGAAGTATATGTGATATGGAGAGGATTGGACTTATACTTTGCCAGAGGTTTCCGCCATGTCTGGGTTGAATCGGACTCCAAAGTAGCCTTGTCTCTCATTTCGCCGCCGAAGTTGGGACATTGGCAATTGCAATATCTGATCCAGCGAATTCAACGGCTTGTAAAGCTCATGGAAGTGCGATTTACACGTGTCTATAGAGAAAGGAATTCTGTGGCGAATTTCCTAGCAAATGAGGGCATATTGCATGGTTGCTTTAAGTTTCACGACGTTGTAAGAATTAGAGGCAAGCTGCTGGGCTTGCTGAGACTTGATAGACTTCAGTACTCGTATATTCGTGGGAAAAGGTGATGTTTAAACCTGCATTCATACTTTTGGTGGTCTATTTTAGGTGTTGGCTGAATTAATGTACTCTGTATGGGGGTTGGTTGATTAGTATTTGAGCTGATGATTTAGGAAGTTGCTCGTGAAATGACTAGGACGTGTTTCCTGAATTCTAGGGAGAGCAGGATTCGATCTCCAGACCTGCTGATGACCGTAACTCTGGACTGGACTGGAGGAGGCCCAAATTGGACGGATTGAGCTTGGGGGGCTGCTGTGAATGCTGGGCCTGGAATATGCACTAGAATTGGGTTAATGGGCTACGCGCTGGGCGCTACCATTCTGAAATGGAACTGTATTTTCTATTACCGTAAACTTGGGCTGTATCGAGGTTGGGCTGCAAGTGAAGCTGAAGCGAGATTGCTGGACTGCAAATGAGGCTGTAAACATCTAATTAAATTTAATTGTAGGCTGCAACCGGTTTTTAGGTGTTGTGGCTGATTTTTGTCACATTACTTTGTCAATATAATTCTTCTAACTATACTTTGTGATGTAAGGGGCAGAGTCTGCCCTCGTTTTACTTCCATCTAGTTTCTGGCTTGTTTAAAGGGTTAGAACCCCTTGTTTTAGTTCCGCATCTCACATCAATAAAATTCAAGAACTGCGTGTGGCTTGATCCAGGAGGGGTGTTTCCCTCTGTGATACGCAGACTTCTGGGTAATGCCCGACCGACAATCCTAGGCTCAGCCATGTATTTTCCAAAAAAAAAAGTATAATCATCCATAAATGGTAAAGAATCGATCAAGAAGTGATTGAAATGGCTTAAGTTCTATGGTCATGCAAGTATTATCATCCATAAATGGTAAAGAATCGATCGAGAAGTGATCGAAATGGCTTAAGTTCTGTGCAATGCTAATGATGAGAATGGCGCCATAATCAGATGCGTCCATTTTTGCATAAAACAATTGGTTTTGAGTGCTGCTCTATATCTATATTCTGGCACGAAATGATTAATTATTGGTGCAACACCATTTTTTGTACACCTTTGGGACAATGCTGCTGGTGATGGGCACAACCACACAAGGGATTGTGGGGTTACTACACAAGGCCACTATTTTACTATTTGAGATTTACAAGAACTTTTGGAATCCTCAGCCGTTACCAGTACACCACGCCGAAGAGAATGTTTAGTGAGTGAAGTGAAAAATCTAGTTGTATTTTTCTGATATTTAGAATGAGACTTTACATATTAGGTAATTAGAATAAGATTTGGTAGTTGAAATATCAAGTGATGTTTGCAATCGGCATGGTATGTATTGAATGTTAATATGTTGTCGATTTTTTAAGCTCTTTATGAAATTTTTCATATTCACTACTATTATTAGAGAATTAGAATTTTCCTTTGTTAAAAAAAAAAAAAAGAGGATAATCATCCATAGAGACACGATTGTACTTTTAAAAATTTCCAAATCTCTTGAGAAGTGAGAACTTGAAATGCCTGAAGTTGAACAACCAAAGGAAGCCAATGGTGAGAATATAATCGCACCATAATCACTCTCGTCCTCATTCACAATGAGAGATAGATTCTAATTGTTGCACCGTTTATAGAGTCATTTGGAGCTACGCTGATCATAATCGGCAGAGCCATACAGGGTATCGGAAAGACACTTCGCAAGGCCACCAATTCTCACTTTGTGGTTTACAATAATTTCTGGATTCTCCCACCTCCAAAGCCAGGGCAGAAGTTGAGCAAGAGGTACTCAGAGGGGAGGACAATGTCCTGTGAAAGTAAATTGGGATATTTTCTAACTGTTAGAAAAAGATTTTACATAATAACTAATAGAATAAGGTTTGTTAGTGAATGCAACTTGGTAGAACCTACTTTAAATGTAGGGTGTTGTTGGTAATTGGCATTGGATGTATTGAATGTTGATATATTGTTGGATAGTGGTTGTGAATTTTTGTATTTATTAAAAAAAATCAATAGGAATATTTGTTGCAATTGGGAAAGTGCTTGTTATAGCCGAAAGATATGGAAAGCCATTGTCAATATTAGCTTCGCCACTGTGAATCTTTTGTTGGTGGCTTTGCCTAAAGATAGAAATGGAGCTAGAGTTGGGCCACTGAAAGGTATTTAATGACACAGAAATATGCTAGTATCCTCTGTTAATACTTGATAGTAGAATGATGTTAGTCAATTGATCAAATGATTTTTTGTAGCTATACACATATATTGGATGGTTGTTCGTACGTTGGATATTGGTCATAATGTTAATTTACATGATTCATTAATAACAAAAAAGATTATCTCCAAACACCAATACCAGAAAAAAGAAATTGGGGTCGGATGAGAAAAACCTCCTCACGAGGTTAGGGTAAAGCAACTGCAAGAGAGATAAGACTCTAGCGCGATGAAACCAACATTGTCAATGAAGAATAGCCATTGTTATGGGCAGTGAGTGTGAAGTTGCCTGGAAATCCTCGTGAAAAATATATTGGCAATCTCGATTTTGTTGTATATTTCTAAATTTGTTCTCTTCATGAATTTTTTAGTATGTTACATGTTTTAGTGTGTTTTTATTATTTATATATGTAGATACGTTACTCTCATGTACATATGAGAAAGAGAATATATAGGGAAGGTAGATGACAAGTAAAGAAGTATCCAAGTTGAAATATGTTTTATAAAATTTAAAGTTTTATCACATGTATTAAACCAATGTTACGCAATTATAATCATCCATAAATGGTAAAGAATCAATCGAGAAGTGATCGAAATGGCTGAAGTTTCACGCAATGCCAATGATGAGAACGGCGCTAACGATGAGAAGGGTACCGTAATCTGACGCGACCTCTCTCCCACAAAATAATTGGTTTTGAGTTATGCTCTATATCTGTATTCTAGCACCAAATGATTGATTATAACTACAACACCATTTCTGTTCTTCTTTGGGACAATGCTGTTGATGACGGGCACAACGATATAGAGGATTGGGAGGAGGTCACTGTTTCACTATTTGAGATTTACAAGAATTTTTGGAATCTTCCGCCACCACCGATACACCACACCAAGGAGAATGTCCATTATGTGAAGTGAAAAATCTAGCTGTATTTTTCTAATGTTTAGAATGAGACTTTACATATTATTTATTAGAATAAGATTTGATAGTTGAAATGTCAAGTGATATTGGTAATTGGCATGGTATGTACTGAACGTTAATATGTTGTTGATTTTTGAAGCTCGTAAGAAGTTTTTCGTATTCATTGCTATTATTAGAGAATTACAATTTTTCTTTGTTCAAGAAAAAAGTATAATCATCCATAAAGACGCAATTTTACTTCGAAAATTTTCAAAATCTTTTGAGAAGTGATAACTTGAAATGCCTAAAGTTGAACAATCAAATGGAGCCAATGGTGAGAATGATAATCGCGCCATAACCACTCTTGTCCTTATTCACAATGGGAGACAAAGCCATACAGCGTATCAGAAAGATACTCCATGAGGCCACCGATTCTCTCTTTACGATTTACAATAATTTCTCGAATCCTCCACCACCAGTGTCAAGGCAAAAGTTAACCAAGAGGTGCTTAGAAGGGAGGACAATGTCTAGAGAAAGTAATCTGGGGTATTTTCTAACTATTAGAAAATGATTTTACATAATAACCAACAAAATAAGTTTTGTTAGTGAATGCAACTGGATAGAACCTACTTGAAATGTAGGTCATTGTTGGTAATTGACATTGGATGTATTGAATGTTGATATGTTATATGATAGTGGTAATGAATTTTCATATTTATTAAAAAAAGAAAAATAGAAGGAAATATATTGTTCCAATTGGAAAAGCGCTTATGACGGCCGGAAAGATATGGAAAGCCATTGTCAATATCATCTCCACCATTGTGAATCTTTTGTAGGTTGCTCTGCCTAAAGATGGAGATAGAGCTAGAGTTGGGCCACCAAAAGATATTTAATGACACAGATATGTGCTAGTATTCTCAGTTAATACTTGATTGTAAAATGATGTTAGTAGAATGATCAGATTATTTTTGGTAGCTATTCACATACATTGGATGGTTGCTGGTACACTGGATGTTGGTCATATGCGAATTATATGATTCATTAATAACAAAAAAGTGTATCTCCAAAAGTAACTGCACGAGGCCACTGTTTCACTGTTTGAGATTTACTAGAATTTCTGGAATCCTCTGCCGCCAGTGGCGCGAGGGGTAGCACGTTACCCACCAGTGCACCATCCCGAGGAGAATATCTAGTGAGTGAAGTGAAAATCTAGCTGTATTTTTCTTATGTTTAGAATAAGACTTTACATATTAACTATTAGAATAAGATTTGGTAGTTGAAATGTCAAGTGATGTTAGAAATCGTCATTGTATGTACTGAACGTTAATATGTTGTTGATTTTTGAAGCTCGTAATACAATTTTTCATAGTCACTACTATTATCATCCATAAAGACGCGACTTTACTTCTAAAAATGTCAAAATCTTTTGAGAAGTGAGAACTTGAAATGGCTGAAGTTGAACAACCAAATGGAGCCAATGGTGAGAATGATAATCGCGTCATAATCACTATCGTCCTTATTCACAATGGGAGACAGATTCTAACTGATGCACCATTTTTGGAGTCATCTAGAGCTATGCTGGTCGTAGCTGGTAGAGCTATACTGGGTATCGAAAAGACACTGCGCGAGGCCACCGATTCTCTATCTACGATTTATATTATTTCTGAAATCCTCCACCACCGGTGCCAAGGCAAAAGTTGACCAATAGGTACTCAGAGGGGAGGACAATGTCTAGTGAAAATAATCTGGGACATTTTCTAACTCTTCGAAAAAGATTTTCCATAATAACTAATAGAATAAGATTTGCCAGTGAATGCAAGTGGATAGAACCTACTTGAAATGTAGGTCATTGTTGGTAATTGGCATTGGATGTATTGAATGTTAATATGTTTTTGGATGGTGGTAATGAATTTTCATATTCATTAAAAAATAAATAAAAAATCAGTATGAGATATATTTGTTGCAATTGGAAGAGTACTAGTGACAATCGAAAAGATATGGAAAGCCATTTTCAATATCATCTCTGCCATTGTGAATCTTTTGTTGGTGGTTCTGCCTAAAGATGGAGATAAACCTAGAGTTGGGCCATCAAAAGATATTTAATAACACAGATATGTGCTAGTATTCTCTTTTAATACTTGATAGTAGAATGATCAGATGATTTTTGGTAGCTATTCACATATATTGAATGGTTGTTTATACGTTGGATATTGGTCATAATGGGAATTTACATGATTCAGCAATAACAAAAAAGTGTATCTCCAAATACCAATACCAAGAAAAAAAAAGCTCGGTGCCGGATGAGAAAAACCTCCTCGTGAGATGAAGGCAAAGCAACAGCAAAAGAGATGAGACTCTAGCTCAATGAAACCAACATTACCAGTGAAGAAGAGCCATTATTGTGAGCAATGAGCGTGAAGTTGCCTAGAAATCCTCGTGAAAAATATAATGGCAATCTCTATTTTGTTGTATATTTTTAAATTTGTTCCCTTCATGGATGTTTTAGTATTTTATATTTTTCAGTGTGTTTTTATTATATGTGTGTGTGTGTGCATGTGTGTGTGTGTGTACGATACTCTCATGTATATACGTTACTCTTAAGTACATGTATGAGTAAATTGTTGTATGCACAATTTTATTAAGTTTTTCCTTCCAAGTTTCTACCACGTATATTATAACATTTTGTGTGAGGTTAAATTCATTGTTTGATGTTGGTGCAATATTAAATTATATTTTTGTGGTTGTTGCACTTCTTGAGAATTGCACTAACAATGTGAGTTTAAATTATTGCAACCTCCTTTTAGTTTCTTCATTTTTCAATGGTCAATAATACTTTTCTTTTTATTTCTTTGAAATTATTATTGTTCATAAGTTCTCAAACTCTTAAATGCAATTAAAACGAAAGATTTTGAATTTGAGTTAAGTTTTTACCTAATTATATAACAACCTTAAAATCATGCATTTGTACATATAATGCCACCAAAAGTCCTTCTAATGTGAATTGAGTCAATTTCTTTATGTTCCATAAGAATCGAGGTGGGAAAGCTGAGGGGATTAAATGATGACATTATTTTGAATTATGTATCATTATTTTCATTTTAAGTTTTGAAAAATGATGTAATCAAATATCTAATAAAATCAATCTAATAATTCTTGCTTTATAACATACCAGTATTTAATCACTACAAATAAAATGTTTTTCACAATTCTAATAAAATCAATCTAATAATTTTTTCTTTTTTTTTTTATTATTGTTCTGGTAAGGAATAGTTATATCTTCACTCTTGAGTAATTTCTAAAAGGATAGACTTTTGTATTTTTTGGGCGCACACTTAGAATGCTACTCAAATTGATAATATTACTAACAATAAAATTGACAACTACTAACACTTCTCAAAATCATTTTGATATCAACCAATGTCGTCAACAACATACAGTTCCCAAGTGTCAAAGAAATGCACTTAATGATAGACGAACAATGATAAGCGTACTTAGCTCGATGGCATGAGAATTACTAAAGAAGTAGAATGTAGCCTTTAAGAACTACTAATGGAAATGCTTCCCATTCAAATGTTGTGACATCAAATACAAGCTATCACGTTATGATTTTTTTTCTTATTAGGAAATTATTATTTATTTGATATTTTTTAAGTTGTTTTCTCTGTAGTCAATGTATTAAACACTTTCATTATAAAACTTACATTTCACAAAAGACTTTACACTGTTTTATAAATTTTATAAGTTACTACATTTTCTTTATTACATGTCCTAGTTGTGGTTAATCTACCTTTAGTGCAAACTTTTTATAATTTCTATCTCTTTGAAAAGTTGTGTGGTATTTCATAATTTCAGTTACTATTTCAATTTACAAAGTTTCTAATTTCGGGTAACACAATGATAACTAGTTTTCAACAAGAACAACATCAAATAGCATAATGTGAAAAACATCGAATAGCATAATGTGAAAGACGTCATATACTCAGTGATCATCAAAGGACTCATTATTCGGCATGTCAACTTGCAAATCATGTAGCCCAGGAGCACTACTCACTCAGTCCCAATTCAACCCCCTCGAGTCCCAATCCCAATTAATAATTTTACCATAATTCATAGAAAGGACTTGTTCTACTCCTTTTAATTAATGGTAACACATTTATACGCCACTACCAAAAA
>JACFYI010003854.1:238134-252786 GCA_014898755.1 Handroanthus guayacan
AATTTCGTATTTATTTTGGTTTCGCATACATCTAAATTCATATATTTTCAACAATTTAAAATACAAGAAAAAAAAGATATGAATATGCCCTCTTGACTCGGCCACCATGGCCGAGCTTTTTGCATGGAGCTCGGCCACCATGGTTGAGTTTAATAGTTGAAGTTTGGCTGTCATGGCCAAACTTATGTGTTGGAGCTCAGTCGCCATGGTCGAGCTCCGCCTCCTATCGTAGCCCAAATTTTTTTATTTATATGTATGAAGTTGAATCCAACTTCAATCTTCCAAATTATCCAATTTCAATTAATCCAACTTCAATCTTCTTTAATTTTTGAGATTAGTATCTTAAACCAAGCTTTGTATTTATTTTGATTATGCATCGATGCATCTAGATTCATATTTTAAACAATCTCAAACACAAAATAAAAAGAAAAGAAAAATATGAATACGCTCTAGAGCTTTGCCGCCAAGGCCGAGCTTAATAGTTGAGGTTCCATTGCCATGACTGAGCTCCTATAATCACCCAATTTTTTATTTTTATTTTTGTTTTATTTTTTATGTGTATGAAGCTAAATTCAACTTCAATCTTCCAAAACCAGCTTCATTTTTTTTTTTTTTTTTGAGTTAATATCCTCAACCTAACTTTGTATTTATTTTGACTTCGCATTGATAGATCTAGATTTATGTATTTTTAACAATCTAGAACATGAAAAAGGAAAAAATATATGAATTTGCCTCTAGAGCTGGGTCACCATGGTCGAACTTTTTGCCAGGAGACCAAGCCTTATGTATTTCTTTTTTTTTTTTAAAAAAAATATTATAATTATTTTTATATTATGCTTGAATTTTTTATCTTAATTATTAATTAGCAATATTTAATATTAATTATGAGTTATTAATGTTAACTTTCATACTTAAGTGGAGTTCTAGTTGTTTTATAGAAATCTGTATAGATTGAAGTGAAATTATGTGTTTTAGGAGAAAAGAGTTAAGAGAGAATTCTAGAGAGAGAAAGAGAGAGAGAGATGTGAGATTAAAATGGAAATGACAAAAAAGTCAAAGAGTATTGTGTTTAATAAAACTTGTACTGCATTTAGCACTCTTCATTTTAAAACATGAGTGGGTTCAATTAAACCTTAGGCATCAACGAATTGGAGCGACTTTAGCATGTCTGTGATTTCACTGTAGTTGGCATGTGAATTTATACTTCATCGTTGTTGTATTGTCGGGTTTGACTTAATTACAAAAACAATCCCCGTGATTTGAGAAATTATGAAATCAATCAATATTACTAGATTAATAAGGGGCCTATTTATTATATTTTGGTCAATTTGGTAAACTTCAAAGGTGTTCTAACTATAATGCACAAGGAGTATTATTATAATCTTTTAAACTATATAAAACGTTTAGGGTTAATTATAGGGACCTCACTTGGGAAATAGTGTAATTACAGACTTATACCCCTCACTCTTTTGAAATTACAAATTAAAACTCACCTCTTAAAATATTTTGTTTACATTTCACCCCTTTCTGTTAGGGTTTTGGAAGAAAGCTAATAATTTTATCAAAAAATTTGGTTGGTTTTTTCTAATTTAATCTATAACTTTATTTTTTGACACTTTTCTAAATTTTTTATGGACAAAGATGTCCTTCATACTATGTGAAATTGCAAAGTATCCTAAAATTTTTGATGCTTTTCTATTAAGGATATTTTTGTCCATAAAAAGTTTTAGAAAATGTCCATAAACTATGATTAAAGGGTATATCAATAATATCAATTAAAGTTTTAGACGATCTTAGTAATTCTCTTATAAAACCCTAACACAATAAGGAGACATGTAAAATGAACCTTTTTTTTTTCTAAATAAAAGTGAGGTTTTTGTAATTACAAAAAAGTGATGAGCATAGTCAATATCCACACTATCCTTTAGCAGAAGTCACTATAATTAACCCAAACCTCTAATTAGGCCAAACTTCAGGGGTCGTGTGATAAATATCCGAAAGTCAAATCATAATGCATTGCCGAAATTTCTATTCCCAAACATTTTGTCTCAAGCCCTTTTCTCATTTCATTTCAAGCACCAGTTTAAATTCATGCCAGTCCAAGGAAAATCATTCCACCAAATGCAGTGACTCTTTAACATGGAAAGTGTCAGCATTGCGCCATTTACAATAATTTCATGTGAAAGAAGTGAAGATCACCTTCGTCAAGTCGTTTCAGGACATTTTTGCAATTAAAAATGATAGAGCTACAACCTAAGTTGTACAAAATTAATGGCAGTAAATAATTTTATTACTTTAAAAATTTAAGCTTACCAAGGAAACTTTGTAACTTAATTGTTTGTTACGAAATGAATTTCCTAACAATTGTCCTGTAACAGAAGCTTATTCTTTTTGATAGTATCAAACATTAGTTTCGTCCTCGCATTTCAAGGCCAACCCTTCTCTAAAGTTGGTGAAATGATGAAACTACCCCTAATTATATCATACTTCCATAATGGGAGAAGCTAGGCGAAACTAATACATCACAACTATCCCGTTCAAATCATTTGTTCTAATTAGTACTTTATCTTTTATTTCATATTGCAGACAAACGTCAAGTGCTTTTTTTGGTAAATAGTTGGTTGTGATTCATGTGCTCTTAATGTGTTTATTCATTACGTAGTATACATAATAAACCACAAATTTAAATAATAAAATATAACTCAAAACAACCCTACATGGCCACCAAATTAAATCAAACTTTAGTGCATGTTATAAGTCACAAAAAGGCAAATAAATGTTCATGTAATTGTCGTAGTTGGTTTGTATGAACGCGCGACCAATACTCAATAATGGCACATACATGGCCCCTATACATAATTCCGTTACCTCATGAATTACTCATCTCCACATTCAGCCTGTATGACCACAAAAGTCATAATTTTGACTATTGGTAGTTATTTTATACAGGATATATTCATGTACCTGCCTATATCTTATAGTAACAAGAAATTTGAAAATCAAATCATGTTGACTCCCCTTGATATTATAATCTGAATTAGGTTTAGGGAAGGTTCTCATTTGAGATAGGGATGTATTTTAATTAAAAATATGAATAATTTTTGAATGTTGATCCAAATTATTCGAACTTGAACCTAAAAATACAATCAAGTTAATGTCACTGTCTAAAAAATTCAGTGTTTGGAAAGGGTTGACGTACAATACTGATTGGAAATGTGGTACAATTAATTTAGATTGTGTACTTGGAAATGTTATATTCAATATTATTTATAAATTATGTAGGGTGACATATTATCAAGAGAGGCGTTGTGATATCCAATCTAACATGGATCAAAAAGTGAAAAAATGAACACCTTATAATTTTTTGTTAAAGAACTCATTTGTAATAATTGGATACTAGTTTTAAGCAAGATGTTCACAGATTAATTTTAAGTTGTACACAATGGATTTTGAGGCAATTATCACATCCAATAGGTTGTTAGGTCCAAGGCGTAACACGCGTAATTAGACCTGACAAAAAATCATCTATACCCACAGATACACATGATATCCAAAAAATGTGAATATTGGGCCTTACACCTTATACCTAACAAAAATACAAGTAATTTTGTGCACCCTCTAATTACTCTCCATTTTTTACCCAATCTGTGGGTACCCAAGGGCATCTCAAGCGTGGGTGAGATATATAAATATATTTATTTTTATTTTAAATATTACTTTATTAACCTAATTTTTCTTTTTTTCTTTTTACCATAGATTAATAGAAAACTAATCAATATAATATTTGAAATTTGTAATCTCTTGTATTAGATTTGTATAGTTAATATTTGAATAGTATTTTATACATTAAACAATATATATTAATTTTATTTCAAACATTAAAAAATAAAATTTTATTAAGAGTGCTCGTGGATTATCCATTACCAGTAATAGCAAATAATAGGTCAATTACCTTGCCCAATAAAATACAGATAGTTTTATTTGAATTTTGCTTACAAGTGAACTTACTCAACTCGTCATTATCGACCCATATGTACCCAATTACCATGTATTCGTGTAACACGTGCATCAGTTCACGGTGTACAATGTCATGAATGGAGCATTTCGAGTTGTGGCAAAGCACTACACACAGGACTCTAAAAACCCTTAATTTATTACTAAAAACCCATAAATTATTGCTAAAATCCATACTTAATGATACTTCAATAATACCGCGTCAGATTCAGATTCAGACCACCAACTCCTTCCAAGTCAACTGGCACCCTCAAAATACTCTATGTTGCCCAATTTTTTGTATGAAATTACTATGTTGTCAAGGTGAACCATTCAGGCCTCATGTTTATAAGGTTGTCAGCAGAAACAACTTTTGGCAGTTTGAGAAGTTGCAATACCAATAAAATACAGTTTCCATGAACAAATGTATTTGGAAAAACTTGTGCTAAAATATATTTTTCATCAAATTAGGTGTGTTATATAATGTCATTAGTCAAGAACTCAAGATAATTAAAATTTAATTATTTCTGTTGTTTGTTTGGGCTAATTGGTAAATTCGCAATTGGAAATGAAAGATTTAGGTATTAACATTGGTCAATTGATGGGAAAAATGATGCATTTCCAACATATTAAATTACAAGAATAGTCCTAAATTTGACAAAACACAAATTGGTCCGCATTCACTCTCTCAAGAAATTGACCCCTTTTCATATAATTAATATGCAAACAACATGCTTTATGTATATGAGTTGAGCCTAGAAAAGACTTGAAATACGCAATATACTGTTGAAATTGATTTATTGATCTAACATGATAGACCAATTATATAGTCAGTATCAGTTTTCGAGGTCTTAAAATGATGCCATGTGGTTTCGTATGAATAATACATCTTGGCCAAATGACACCATAGATAAGTCTTCCATCATAAATAACGTAATTTTATTTTACTATTCATGAAAAGCCCAAAGTTGTATCTTTATCTTTCATTATACATGTAACGACTCGAATGGACTTAAGCATTGAAGGATTATGGCCAGGACCACATCGACAAATCTAATGTTCTTTGATTACAGGTCATTCCGTTCACTCACAAAGCGTACAAGTCCTTTATCGAAAGCCCATCTTTGGAGTTGTCCATTAGACTTCCGACACGTCCTCCTACACTTTATCAATGCTATATAACTGATCTGGCAGCCAAAAGCAAAAATGTGAATCATTTCTCTGTTGGAATAAATAATGACTAAAAAAGGTTTTATAAAATAAACCATGTCCGTAAGTAGGCCATCGTGATATGACGACTCAATTTCAGCATCCAACGACTAAATCATTATGACCATAAATGTTCATCTTAATCTAATAATTCGACATCATCAGATAAATGGGTCATCCAAGAATTATGCCTGAATAGTTAAGCCATCCAAGCATCTATAAAATACCTTTATGACTCGGATTAGTGTTGCGGAATCTTCACGTTTTCAATTTTTCCCCTATTTACTATGATAGACTCCAAACCAATATCCAAAACTTGGAAAAATTACAATTTTAGTCCATTAACTAAGACCCATTTTGATTTAAGTCCATTATTTTTTGTGGTGTGCAAAATTGGTCCATTGGCCCGCCTTTTTTAGCATATTTGGTCTATTTTTTTGCAATTTTAGTCCATTGGCTCCAAAATTGCAACTCAAACCCGAAACTGAATCATCTTCAATTGATCCTGAAAACCATGCTTTTTATTCCACTTGTAAATTGATATGCCTAGTCGTGAAATAAAAAAGCCATGTCATATTTAGAAATGTGTACAGAAGGGGAAAAATGTGTAAAAAACATAGAGTAAGATACAAACTCTTCTTCCTCTCTCTATCTTCATCAATTTTCCCTATTTGTCATCTTGCCATTTTCTTCTCTTCTCTCTTCCTTGTTTTTTTCTTTCTTCCTTATTGTCTCTTCTCTGCTTCTTTTTTCTGTGTGGTTATCTTAAAAGATGTCATCTCCATCTTCAAGCAACTCAATACTTTCAAGTATCCCTTTCGGAATGCTCTTGTTAGAAGAGATGCTTGGTGTGTACTTCTTGGACAAACCAAAATCCTATCCAAAGGGCAAAAAAAGTTGTGGTTTCTTTGAATGGATAGATCCACCTATGTGTGCAAGGTCAAGGAACATCATTCCGGGTCTTTTTTATAGAATAAATTATTTGGAGGCTGAAAAATAAGAGTTCGAAGGTTTGGAGTTTGAGTAGGATTTTTAAGACGACAATTTTATATACTAAAATTTGTTTTCTTGCATTAACTCTAGGATATGTGTATGAAAGCTTAAACTGAATTTGTTTACCCTTCTCATATTTTTTTTTTGGTTTTTCTAACCCCACTATTATGTAGGTATATGTATAATTTCTTTTAATTTGTATCAATGGAATGTTCTGTTTTTGTGTTTTAATTCAGTAGAGTTTTACACTTTAATTTTGACTTTAAACATATAATGTTTTAGTGGTTTGGGACTCTAGCTATTTTCGTTGTCTTAGTGGTTTGCGTCTTTAGGATTTGAAGTTCGAACTCTCTTCTCTCAGTCTATTTGTCTTTCAAGTTGTTTTGTAAATTAGGTCTTTTTCCCTTTTGTTTCTTATTTCAGTTGAGAGTTTGGAGTTTTTGTTTTTTTTTTTCTTTAATTTTCACGTTAATTTCACCCCACATTTTTTCGCTTCTTTATACGTGTTTAAATATGACGTGGCTTTTTTATTTTATGATTAGGCATGTCAATTTACAGGTGGAATAAAAAGCCTCGTTTTTGGGCCCAATTGAAGATGACTAGCCATTTTCGGACTTGCACTGCAATTTTGGAACTTAATGGACTAAAATTGCAAAAAAAAGGACCAAATATGCTAAAACGTGCGAGCCAATAGACCAATTTTGTACACCCTAAAAGATAATGAACTAAAATCGAAATGGGCCTTAGTTAATGGACTAAAATTACAATTTTTCCTCCAAAACTTTACTAAAATAAAATTTTAACGATCAAGACATGTATCTCTTGGAAAGCAAAACCTCAAGATGGTGATGATATCAAGTTTATCTTATATTGGAAGAGCCAAAGGACTTGTAATAATTTATAAACTATGTCCTCTTTGTCACCTTTTGAAACATTTTTTTTCATGACAAAACTCTCTACAATAAATGTTGGCGGAACAATATCTCGAAGTCGATAGGCATTTGATGTCGGTGACGAATTTGGGCATCATCTGTGAGAACAAGGGCCATGTAACTCTTCCCAAATCCCTCGAATGGAGAGGCTTATGATGATACTAAGAGGGTGTTTGGCTAAGCTTATTTAAAATATATTATAAGCTCCTACATCTCATAAGACATTTTTTTGAGCTTATAAGATGTTGGATCTTATTTTAAAAATAAGTTATTAAAATATTTGGATAAAATAAGACTTTTTAGCTTATAAAATGTTAGTAATGATAATTTTGTAATTAAAAAAATTAAAAATAAAAATGTATGTGAAGATCTTAAAATAAATTAGAATTTCCTTACTTTTCTAAAAAGAGCTTATGAGCTCTTAACATCTTATTTTGGAAGCTAATAAAATCTTTTTTGAAAAATTTTACCAAACACTTTGTAGCATCTTATAAGATGTTTTGAAGAGCTTATAAGCTCGCCCAAGCACCCTCTAAGTTTATCCCGCATTAGAAGGGTCAAGGGTTTGAGATAGTTTATAAGTTATTCCCTCTCTTTCACCTTTCACGAGATCTTTTTAGGACAAAACCCCCTATAATGAGTCTCGACGGATAATATCTCGAAATCGATTGGCATTCCATGTCGATGACAGATTTGAACATCATCAAATATGATATTACAAAAATTATTTTGAGTTCATCCAATCAATCACTTGGAAGAATAATGTTCCATGAATTGATTGTTGATGGTAAGGGTTCCAATGAAGGTGGCGTGAGAACATTGCGAAGAATCCTTGGATACGAAAAAATGAGAAAACAAAATTATTTTCGTCCGATCAAGCATTCAAGTTTAGATTCTCCAATTTTCTTGGTCGATATTAAGAATGAGCATGTATGCTGTCTAATCTTTTCATAGCAAATTGTTGAGATTCAAGATTAAGAAAGCATACAGTTCTTTTGTGAAATGAAAGAAATTAAAGTGCTCATTCCTTCATGCTTAATTATATCTGAGATTTTATTATTACTTTCTTTTTGGAATAAATTTAATTATATCTGAATTGGAATTCATATTCTACAACGAAAATTTCATGCTAGCACCGTCTAGAAAATCACTATTTTGGAGTTCGAATTTTGTTCTTATCTTATCATATGAAGAAATACATTACAAGAAATTTCACTAATCATTGTAGTTGAAACTTGATGTAAATAGAAAGTAGCGGTGCATGATAGAAAGTTATTTGTTACACTTTTACCATAGTAACAATGTATAGCTTTAGTGGGGATTGCGGAACATTCACTATTGCAGATAGCCGTAATGGATGTTTTCACCTCAATATAGACAACGGCATAATGTTTTCAGTGCGTTAATTTTGAATTATCGGCTACTGTTTTCGCCGTAACTATTAAATTAAATATCAGTTAATGACTATTGCTTTCATCACTATTGTTAATATTTTGGTGGCTAAACTTTAATATTTTATAAAGAGAGTAACATTATTTTAATTTTTAATTTTATTTATTTAACATTTGGCCTGATTTCACCTAGAGGCATAATTTTGTCCGATTTGCTTAGTTGACTTGCCAGAATACTATTTGATTCTATTTCTTTAATGAAAAACATTATGAGAAAACAGCACCAAACATACCCAGTTTTTTCTTGCGATGTGTGAAAACTTCACTAATATATAATTAATGTTATTTCCTCACGATGAACCTAGATGAACGCAAGTCCAAGTTAACATTCACATGTAGACACACTTCACTTGTGCAATTGATTATTTCCGAAGTCAGTTCACATAGAAGTCCGATCACATCGAGATATTATCATATTATTACACAATAATTGGAGAAAATTTTTGTACTCAAAAAACAATCCGAAGGGTGAAAGCAGAGATTCAAATATATCAACTGCATTTGCTAATTAGCTTGAACTCCTTTGATGTAGAAGGACATTAGGTATTATCATAACCCCCAATTAAAGAATTAAGAAGAAGGTGAATGGCCATTTGTGTCCCATAGATGTTACCGATAATGATGATCTAGATTTACAATTAACATATATACTCAATTGTATCGAGATATTGCCCTATAGTCAAGCATCCAGTTGAAAATTTTATCATGTAAAAGCACATTGAATAGCGAGAGATTGGGTCCCCAGTACATAAACTATTCCAAACAAGTCTCAAGTTCTTTGACATGGTACATCACTAAATTTCATTCGTGATCACATATCAATAACATTATAATTTCCCACATAGAGTTGGACAATAAAATACATTGGACCATAAAATACAATTTTCAGATAATCATTCTATATGTATTATCTAGGGGTGTAAATGGATATTAAACGGATCGGATATACTGTTTCCATATTCGTATCCGATTAACTTATCGGATACGGATATCCGTGTTCATTTTCTAGCAGATATTAAAAAATAATATCCGTATCTGTATCCGGCGGATATTAAACGAATTCGAATATATCCGTATTCGCTTATATATAGTTATATACTTTTTTGAATATATGTACTCGATTGTAATTATTCGAATTGTCTCCGTATCCGTATCTAAATGTTATTTTTTATACTCATTATTCAAATATATATTTTTTGGATATTCATATCCATATCCATATCCGATTGGTTTAATCAATTTTACAAAACCAACAAATATAATTTGTAAGATAAAAAAACTAAAAGTCCGTAATCTAATTATATACAATGTTTAAATACATTAGAAAATGTTAAAATATATTATGTACAATAATGTAACATGTATAATTTTTTTTTAAAATATTATTTAATATATGTAAAATACATGAATTTGTTCATAGAATATCTTATACATATAGTAACATTTTAAATAATATTTATTCTATATGAATAACGGTTATAATCGAATACATAAACGGATATATCAAATGGATATGTATTCGGAACGGATATTAAATGGATCGAATACATGATTACTATATTCATATCCGTTTACAATCGGATATCCTCTAATCGAATACGGATAATATCTGTTTTAAACGGATACGAATAATTTCTAGTATAAATGGATACGAATGCAAACAGTAATCGAATTTTCGAATATCCATTGACAGCCCTAGACTATTATCTATATTCAAATCAAGAACAATTCAAGAACACCTTATCAAGATCTTTGAATCAGCACAAAGTCGGCTTGTGACTTTAAGTTCTTGGTCCTATTCTAATCAGGGGTTTTAAATAGATGATATACATACAATGGAGGACTTGAAAACATTTCACCTCTCCATTTCTTCATTTTATGACAGATTCATGCAAGATAATGCTCTTCATGATGTTGTGGGAACTCTTCTTTTTTATTTATTTTTATTTTTTTTATGAACAATTTTAAGTACATTGCATGCCATCTCCTACATGTGTTTCCACCATGACATTGATAGTTATCCAAAAAAGGGTTTGTGGGGAGGAGATATTAATTTTGAGGTTGACTCATACCTTGCCTTTTCACAATGATTAAATGTTAGAAATATGATGTATGGCATTTTTTAGTGGTGGGGCTTTTCATGTTAAAAATGATTACTTCAAAGGACATGATAATCAAATGTTGGGTTGTGCTTGTTAGGTGTGAAACCAAGAGCTTGTTTGATGGGATAAATGAATGATAGATAACATGAAATATTAAGTGTGAGATGAATTTTTTTTTTCTTTTCGGACAAAGGGATAGAATTGTTTATTAATAACAATTATATGCCTACTTTGGGAGATTACACGAGTGATAAAAATAATACTATATTTACATTGGCTGATAAATGATAGTTGATTGGGAATAATTTTTCATAATACCCTTGATATATATATATATATATATATTTTAAAAAGCATAGCTAAAGCAGAGAAATTGGATTTGAGGCAATGAACGAAACCAACCCGAACTTGAGAAAGCAGAGAAAGCAAGAACAGACAAGAAAACAAAATTGAAGGTTGATTTGGTAATTGTAATTTCACGCCAAAACTACATGGGCTGATGGATAAATCTATCACACATCCTCCCGGATTGATTTATCAAGAAAAATGGCCCATTAGTACCAGCCTCATAGCTTATTATGGATGTGGTACCTCGCAATGGGTCATATAAATTAATCTATCAACCCTTTTCATTCAATGTAAACAAGCCGTAACAGTACTATATATGTCATCATTGGTTACTGATTGTGAAAAATTTATGTATAAATTTTTGTTATATTGTTTCTCAAAAGTCATAATTTAAGATTATGATTGAGTGTTGCACATCATATTTTTTTAGAGCTGTAACACCAGCCTATTTTTCTATTGTTTTTTTTTTCTTTTTTTCTCCCTTAGGAAAAAAATATCGCTTTAATTATGTACAGAGAGAGTTGTTTGTGATACGACGTGTATGATTGACCACATAATTGCATTGTATCTTCAAAAGGCTGTAAATGGCTATTAAATATCCTTAAGGATCACTGCAAGAAATTAAGAAATGAGGAATAATATGCGGATAATTACTCTAACCCACATTCCCTCCCAAAACAACCTCTAGGATTATCATTATACTATCTGAAATTTGGATAGTTAACATTACATTATTTGAAAATTCTAAACATTATAAGTATACCCTCTAAAAAAAGGGGTAATTTTAATATTATGCGTTAGCCTTGAAGGTCTAACTCTAATTCTAATTATGTACACTTTTAGGAAGTGTAATTACAATTATGCATTAGCTATACTATATACTGGAAGTGTAATGGTCATTATCCAAACATCGGGGAGTGCTTTGATAATTATGATATATCTCAAGGGCTAATCATCCCAATAATATATTAACTGACCATAATAGGAGAAAACATTTTGTCACAATATAATATTTTAACAAATTTAATAATAACAAAAATTATATCTGAATTGTCAGTATTAATTCACAATTAGAAATTTGGTAAAAAACTTATGATAACACATTATTATTGTTATGCATGTGACCCTAATTATTAATAATGATAAAGAAACACAGTAATTTTTGTCCGATTGTTAACCAACTCTTGTTCACCAATGCCCCTCATCATACTCTTTCATCTTCTTCTTTCTTATTTGTAATGCTTCTAAATTAATAAAATTTTCTTGACGTCGCGGATTAACCTCGATTTGGATGGATCATGTAAGTTTTTTTGTGCTTAATCTCGTTACAACTCACACGTACCAAAGATTATAATTTTTTCTCAGACTTGAAATTTGCCATCAATATGATATTTTTGTTTTAAATAGATCAATACTCAGTAGAAAAAAGTGACATCTACTCCAAAAAAAAAAAAAAAAAAAAATGAAAAAGGGAAAGAAGTGACACTAATGATGGAGCATAAAAGAAGTGATATTAATGATGGAGCATAATTCCAAAGGTAACATTGGGCATCCTTGTTTGATGAAACAGCTGACAATGTGAATAATCGAACATAATTATCAAGAGCCGTAGAGACAATAGAGAAGGCATTGCATTCCTGATTCTGCTGGCAATATTTGTTATACTTTCAAGAATTTAGTTATAATAAATGTAAATATAATGATGATTATTCAAATTATGAGAATGTTATGATAATTAAAACTAATTTTGAAGGTGTTGAGGTTATTGTTCCTTTTGAACAAGCTAGTCCAAACTCTGTTTGTCTGCGAAACAATTAATACTAATCAAATATATACATTAATAAGAATGAATTTGGCCTAGTTTTTAATTGGGAAATTAATTCCACAAGAATTAATTGAGTACATTTCAATCTTATAATACTAATTTTAACAAATTATCAAATTTTAGTTGGCCAAATCTCAAGTTTTAGCATTCAAAATACATTTTTGTGATTATTTAATCCGAACAATATAAAAGTATGATGTGGGAATTTATGAAAGTCAAAAAATACCATTAGTATCACATGAATTGATGAAACAATCGACAATGAGCTTTAGCCTGATTGGTTAAGGGAGGGTCTCATAATCATGAAGTTTTAAGTTCGATTCCCACTGAGAGCACGTGGGCTTTTTTTTCTACGGCATGGCTTGCTTATAATTGTCATTGTAGTTAATCTTTGAATATATTAAAGTATTCATATTGATGTATTGATGACATATTGATCATATACTGATTGAATGTAATCGTTTCTCAGGAAAAAAAAAAAATTGATGAAACAATCAAACATTGGCAAATTGAGTGTCGGCTCAAATTTGCCTAGACATGGCTGATCAATTGATATAGAAACCTAATATGCCAGCTTGAAAGGTAAATGGAACGGCTCTGGCCCGGTATTACTCAAGTTATCCATTTAAATGTCACTCCCCTCGCATAAGAATGTTTTAAGAAAATCATTAAGGCCTAGTTTATTTTGAGTGTATTAGTTAATGAAGGTTTAGTTTATGAATGATTTAAATGATGGATTAGAGAGGCAAGATTGGATTTTGAGTTATGTTTACTTTAATGGTTTAGAATAGTTTGGTTGACCTAAATTGGATGGGTGTTTACTTTAGTAGTTTGGTATATAATAGTTTATCATATCAAATTACTAATTTGCCCTCATTTATAATTTTAGCAAAGTACTCCTTGGTTCTAAACATTATTATTATTATTATTATTATTATTATTATTGGACCTAAGCCTTGAATGGCACATTAATGTAATTTTGCCTTCATTTGGGAATAAAGGTAAAAAATAAAAAATGGTTTCAATAAAACCCCATAAACCCCCAAAAATGAAGGGTTCTAATAAACCCCATAAACCATTTCTAATGCGGCCTTGGAGGCTAAGCAGGATTAGCTAACCATCAAAGTAAACAAGGGTAAAATGAGGTTTATTTTGCCCAAACTTCCAATAACTATCAATGTAAATTAGGCCTAGTAGGTATGCAATTACAAATTGACCTTCTATTTTTTCTCTATTTGTTCAGAATCGATTATACCATTCAATGCTCTCCTTTTTCTCTATTCGCTGTCTATTGATTAGGCCACTGACTTGAAATTAGGAGAATTTTCATTGCTTAAATGCTAAAAAACCTAATCATATTTTATAAGTTATCAGGGTCTTGGCTTGATTATGTGAAGTAAGATGTAGAGCTCAAGTAAAAGGGTATCAAAATTTCGATCTCTTGAATAAAGAGATGACCTAGCCAAAGGTTGTTAGAATAGTTGAGGCGCCCCTAAGTGATAATTCTTTGATATTTAAGCTAGTTTGGATGTCATAAACTATAGTAATAAGTACAAGATTATAGAATGAGCTCGTAAGTAATGAGAAGTTACCTCATTCATGATGGAAGGTGCAATTATAGTAGTTAAGATGTACTATTCATACAAATATCATCATAAATGCCAAATTCATAGTCTTGAAAACCAGATAGTACTTTCGTGATGGGATGCGAGAGGTTGGGACAGGTGCAGACTCAAAAGATGTGAGTCCTTGACCGTTTTCTCATGAAGTTTTCATTTTTCTTTTCTTCTTCTTCTTCT
>JACFYI010003854.1:252845-297846 GCA_014898755.1 Handroanthus guayacan
ATTTTGAACCTTTTTCAGGCCTGGCCATATCAACCTTTGTTTCCAAGTTCTAACATCTCCCTTTATTATTGCAATTAATCAGCATGATCCAAACCTTGTCAAATGCATTATTTCGAACTTATATCAAAATGATTATAGTTTGGCGACACCAACATCTTAATAAACCATAGCAAACCAATAATAGCTTTGATTTCTTTCGGAAAGGCCAATTGAATTAAGTATTGGGCAGTGGGCGCTATTAGTAAGTGGGCTTTATATTATACCAAATTTTAGAAGTCTGTGTGGAGAAAGTTATACTTGATTGTCCCCAATTCTAAACCAGCACAATTTTTGTTTTAGGTAAGTTGTATTTAATAATTCCTGTTTCTGAAAACAAAATAAAATACAAATATGTGCAAGGGTGTTACAATAAAGTCACATTTTTAAATTTAAATTTAAATTAACTCACAACCTTTAAATTAAATTCATATCTTTCCTAAGGGATGTTTGCTTTTCTGTAAATATGTTTTCATTTTTTTTGAAAAATATATACAAAAAATTCTATACATCCTTTCTCTTTTCCAAATACTTTCTCTACACTCTTTATTACTTCTTTAAAAATTCTACAAAATTGTTTAAGCACATTTTCCTATCAAATTATAATGCGATTGTGGGTTTATTAAGTTCATAGAGATTCTTTTTAGAGTGCACATAAAAAATTTCTGAATGTTAATTGTATATTGGGAGTAGATATCAATCTTATTTGTATCTAGGTAGCAACGAAATTCTATTCTAAAGAAAACCCAATTTTCACGTGCCTTGAACCAGGTTTTTTTACTTTACTTTTTGCTTCTTAAAATTATTTGATTTGGTATTGTTTATTATGTTTGGGGTGTGTTTGGTATTATATTACTCTAACAAATTGCGTTTTAACCTCTTGTAGAGGAAAAAAAATCGTAGAAATAAAAAATGTCTTATTTGTATGTTTGAAAATGAAGCTCATTCTCTCCTCATGTAAGGATAAAAATGTATCTTTTTTTTTTTTTTTTAAATAAGTTAGTGAGGTGCCTTTTTTTTCATTTGAGATTTTTGTTCTTTTCGTCTTTCATAAATCAGTAAAATGCAATTTATGCCTTTTATTTCTGTCAGAAAAAGAGAAGGAGGAGGAGGAGGAGGAGGAGAAGGAGGAGGAAGAGGAAGAAGAAGAAGAAGAAGAAGAAGAAGAAGATGATGATGATGAAGATAAGAGAGAGAGAGAAAAAAAAAAAAAGGAGTCTGGATATGCTTTTTGTTGGCACAACTTGCAGCAGCACGCCTCGAATTTTGTCGCTGTTGATTGTGGTTCGATTGCGGTGGTAAAGCATTCGTTGTTTGATCTAAAAATGCATAACACGATCTAATCCTATTAACCTTGTTTTATTTACAGAATTATCATATATTATTTATATAAAAAGGTGAAAACTATCATTTTTACAAACATTTGTAATGTATTTATAAGTAAATTGAAGTATAATAAATTATTTTCAAAAAATCTATCCTCATCTTCGAAATAGATACAAGTACATGTTGGAAATATAGTGTATGATTACCGTGCTACTTATATAGTGAAATAAATAAGTTGAAGCATAGAAAAGAACAAATATAAGTAAACACGTTAACGTTATCACAAAATTTTTATTTACCTGAATATCTATTTCTTTTGTTGTTAAAAAGGATTGTCCCGCTTTCCTTTAGAACCGCTTCTCTTCAATAGGGACTAAATAATACGTCTATTAAATAATAATTAATTCTAAGTCAAAATTCTTCATAATAAGATTTTTATTTTTCGACATTCATTGTACACTCTTAGCCTTTCGGGATCCTTTGACTAATCTTCCATTTACCATCTAACTCTTCGACTGTCTAGATTTGAGGGACTTTTCTTCTTAAGTTATTCTTTTATTGAGCCTCCAAAATATTATGTGTTGGGTTTGAATCTTGAGCATTAATATGGACTTAATATATTAGGCTCTGATGAATTGGACTTTGATGAATTGGACTTCGACTTATAATAGCACTACCAGCTAGGAACTTTCAAAGCCAAGAACAATTAGTACCAAGGTAGAAATGTATTGCTTACGTATTTCCTGCACGCATGAATTATAGACCTGTGGGATGATGTATGATGTAGGCACTGATGTCCTTTAATTCATACCAATTGGTTGTTCGTACCATTCTGCTATTTGTTGCATCAATCGCTCATTAGTGCCTTTGGCGGTTTATTGGGCCACTTGTGGTCTAACCATTGACATTAATCAGCTCAACTTAAGATATAGGTTGGTATTTCGGTCTCTAATTTTCAAAAAGACTGCTAGGGATGTAGATGTAGCTCATTTCAAGGAGATGCATTAGGCTAATGGATTAGATGTCATTCTTGATAATACTCCATTTTAGATAATTTTGACTCGGATGAAGAATACGAAGAAAGTTAAAATCTTGCTTCAATTCCATCCAATCCTGGGAGTGCATCTTAAAATATGTCATTTTTTTGGACCTTTTTTAATTTAAAGAGAACTTATTTTTTTTAGAAATATGTCATTTTTCAACCTTTATTCAAAGGGTGTACCTCTTTTTAGAATGAGGTTAGTTTTCTATCTGAAGGAAAGAATTGAGAAATGAACTCTCTGTTTTTTAAGGAAAATCTCCTTTCATTATTAAGCTAACCCTATGGGTTTTTATCTAAAGAGATTGTTATATTTCAACAGATTAAGTGTATCGACCTAATTGGTCATTTTGTTCTGCAAATCTTATTTAAGTAGGTCATTTTACTCTAGCAAAATTTTTAGATCATTTTTCTTTGGACTTACTACACTTTGCCCCTTGAAAAAAAATGTGATTTTCGCACTTTATCCCCTATAATTTGTGTAATGTAGTCGCGCCCCCTGAAATCAAATTAACTATAGCACTTTGCCCACCAGGTCAACTTTCCGCTCATTTGCTCGCCGGAAGTTGATCACATGCGTTGCACATGCGTTTTTATTCTTCTTTTTTTGCGCTTTGTCCCCTAAAAAATTTCGAAGAAAGCATTTTAACCCTAAATTTTTGTAGTTAAGTGATGGCCCCCAATACCAGAATAAGTAGTTCATATCACTTTATGGTCAACTTTTCGAGTATTTTTCATCAAAAATAGGTCATGTGTAGCTGCAAAAATGTCTTTCTTTTTTTTTTTTTTGTTTTTTCCCAATCCCGCTAGCCCAAATCGACTTCCCACCACTATGCTAGCTAATCATTCTCGTTGATGCCCTGTTATACATAAAATCAATTGAAACATCTAAATAACATGAAGCAATAATGACATATTCAGTTGTCGTTCTCTCAAAAACGATGCGGCATTGCTTGTATTTCTCTTAAATCTCACTAGTAATAGAATTTTCTCTATCTTCATTTTCAGGCGACTACAATGCCTCAGATGACTTATTTCCCTTGACTTGATAGTGTCGGGAAACATTTGTGTCTTCCTACTCTTTCATGTCAAAATTGGCTTCCTTAGTTTTACAGATCTAGCTTTACTTCCAACTCATCCAAGCATCTGTCTAGCCTCTGGTTTGGTAAAATTTATGTATTTTACCATAGGTGGTGTAAACATTAAAAGTAGACAAGAAATTGTGGTGGTAGTTAATCAATCACGATCAATTCGGGATGTTTTGAGATATAAAAAATAGGTAAGAGGACATTTGATGTTCTAGGGTTGGCGGGATTGGAATGAAAATTGCTATTGTAATTGTTTATAAATAGGGCGTGGCCTATTTTTGGTAAACAAACACCTAGAAAGTTGACCATGAAGTGACAAGAACTATTTATATAGATGTTAGTGGTCATGACTTAATTACAGAAATTTTAACAGGTAAAGTGCTCTTTTCAAATTTTTTAAGGGGCAACGTGCCAAAAAAAGAAAAGATAAAAATATTGCATGTGATCAAATTTCGGCAAAAAAGTGACTGGAAAGTTGATTTGGGGTGAAGTGCCACAATTAATCTGGTTTCAGGACGCACGATTACATTATACAAACTCTGGGGGGTAAAATGCTAAAATCGATTTTTTTAGAGGGCAAAGTGCAAAAAGTCCTTTTTCTTACATAGATAAGTTTTTATTCAGTAGGTCATTTCAGACCTTACAAACGAGAAGTTTATATGTTTTACATTCAATAGGTTATTTTCAAACCTTTTGGGAGAAGTTAATCTCTTTTACGTTCAATACGTTGTTTTTAGCATTTTTAAGAAAAGTTTATCTCTTTTTCATTCAAGAGGACGTTTTTTAGCCATCTGAAGAGAAGTTTATCTCTTTATGTTCAATAGGAAATTTTCAGCCCCTTTGAGAGAAGTTTATATCTTGTTCATTCAATAGGATGTTTTTCAACCATTTTAAGAGAAGTTTATCTCTTTTATTTAGTGAGACATTTTTTAGCCCTTTTAAAAGAAATTTATTTCTTTTGTTCAAGAGGTTTTTAAGCCCTTTTAAGGGAAGCTTATCTCTTTTGTTCAATAAGATGTTTCCAACCCATTTAAGGGAAGTTTATCTCTTTTATCAAATCCCAAGAATGAGATATCTATATGAATCCCTAGTAGCCTCTTAAATTCTTTAGGCTCTATTTGATGCATGAAATTAGGTAAGTTTATAGAATATTAAATGCTATTGGTAGCTTCTTTAATACTTAACATTAATGGAACAAGTTGGCCCATTTGGATACCGAAGCCCGCACTGTAGCTTCAATTACACGAGATCATAATAATTGGGCTTGGATGTGAGATACAATCTCTCTTTCTTCATATTATGGAATATGGATTGCAATTCTAACCATTTATCTCTGTTTAGTTAGCAAATTATAATTTCGTCCTTTGTAAAAATGCTAAAGACCTATCTCACATTTGAAATTCTGTTCTCACCTATTTGCAACACAGGAGGAAAAGGAAAACCCTAGGCCTAAGACTTTGACCATTCAAGACGAAAAGATAACCCAGTACAAGACCTACATTTCTCACAATTGCCACTAAAAGGTTAGATGAAAGGAAAGGGAAAATCAGTGGCAACATAATAGGAGTGTGAAAGAGAAAATTAGCCGTGAAGAGCTTCCCACTGAGGTTAGTTTGTTTCTTTGTATTTGATGGTTATTTACCTATTGTTAGTGAACATTAGAGGTTTTTAATTCATTCCATGTGTAATTGATTTGTGTTGTTGTTGATTCAATTTTAGGGGTATGGCTTCATTGGGCTGTTTCACGATTACTTGTTAAATTAACTATTTGAACGTTCAGTGTATGAATATCTGTATTTCAATGGTTTGGAACATATTTATGCTTATTGTCTGGTAAATTGTTCTGATAGCAACAATGCATAAATGTTATTTAGGGTGAAATATATTCCATTTCATTAGAACCCTCTAATTGGAAGATGGAGTCCGCATTGCATTTGTTAATTTAGCCAGCCAATAACCATTTATCTTGAGAAATATTTGAGGCTTTGATGCTTGATTCGTGAGGACATATGTTCTGACTTTGGGCAAACTAATTGTTTCAGTTGAAAGGTTGCATCAAATAATTTTGACTCATTAATTAGGGAAAATTTTGTGTGTGAGCATGTGTATTGTTAGGTAATTTGCATAAGATTTGTGAAGTTATATGTATAATAGCTTGCTCTCTATTTATAGCACTAGAGAATTGATGATGGATTGGAGAACAAAAGTGCAAATTCTGATATTGGTGAATGCATATATATTCGGTGTTTTTATTTACATATGTTTGATTTATTATACATACTTTCTACACGCTGGTAAACAACCTCGTAGATGAGATAGGGCTCCTTGCAAGTGGAGTATGATTTTAAAAATGCCTGGTCAGTTGAGTCACTTGAGAGCAATTGTTGAGCTTGGTGATACACCTTGCATAAGCAATTTACGTATGGATAGGAATGCGTTCTATAGACTTTGTTACTTGTTGGAAAACTTGGGGGGCTACAAAATGAGCATTTCATGACAATTCCTGAAAAAGTTGTTGTATTCTTATTGATATTGGCCTACCATATGAAGAACATGATTGCGAAGCACAGATTTAAAAGATCCGGACACAACATTAGTAAATATTTTAACCAAACTTTGCAAGTTGTGATTAAGATTAGTGTGATGCTACTAGTTGAGCCTTAACCAGTGGGGATGATTGCATGACTAAGCCTTCGAAATACTTTAAAGTATGATAATAAGCATGATGTTAATAATTGTATACATGTTTGTACAGTGAGTCTTTAACATGAAAGAACTATATTACAACTTTGAATAAAGGGATGCCTTGGAGCTCTTGATGGCACTTACATTGAAGTTCATGTAAAACAATTTGATCAAGCCCGTTATCGATTGAGGAAAAGTCATACAACAATCAATGTTTTGGGAGTGTGCAATCGAGATATGAACTTCGTATACATTCTTTCTGCATGGGAGGGATTAGCAACCGATAGTCGGGTTATTTATGATGCATTGAGCATGCCTCATGGTCTTCGAGTGCCTACGGTCAAGAATTTAATTCATTCTATTCCACATTTGTAATTTGTTTTATAATGTTTGAATCCCATATTAGCCAATTGTGCCTTTATGAATAGGAAATTATTATCTCTGCAATTGTGGCTATACCAATTGCCAAGGATTTCTCACTCCATATTGTGGGACTAGATACCATTTTCAAGATTGACGGAGTGGTTGAAGGTCACCCCAAAATATAAAGAATATTTCAACCTCAAACATGCCAAGGCACGAAATGTCATAGAGCAAGTATTTGGGATTATAAAGAGTAGATGGGCAATTCTTCGGTCCCCTAATTTTTATGGAATAAGACAGCAGAATCTTATCATCCTATCATGTGGCCTACTATACAACTTTTTCAAAACAAATATGGATTGCGACCCTCTTGAAAACATTGTGTTAAACCTAAGTTTGGATTTAGACATCGATGATGATGTGGAATTAGTTAAGTCGATCAAGAGCTTAGGACCCTAGAATACATGGAAAGATAGCTTGGTTGCAGAGATGTTTAATTCATGGAGGGGTTCATAAAATACAACATATAAATTCTCTCGTAATTTGGCAAAATATATGTATTTAGTCATTGTCTTTATGTTGGGAATCAATGTATTGTGTACTTGGATGTTTTGTCTAACTTGAATGTCTTGACTAGCTTTTATATATATTTTGGGTAGATGACCTTCATTTTCATATTGGTTTTAATTACTCTTTATTGTTCAATAAATTCGCGTGATGCATGTGAAACAATATGCATTTCCACTCTCATATTCAATACAATGCAGTTTAAATTTACTAATGCTTTAATGGGGAATCATTGTTCGAATGTCTGTTCAGGTTATGGAATTGGATAAATCAGTATGCTTGTCAAAGACCACAAGAAAATCAATGAAAACCACCATTTCACCCAGGCTTTATTAGACCCCACATGAAGAAGAGTCGCTGATAAATGCACTTAAAGCGCTTCACGGTACTAGATGGAAATGTGATAGATCCTTCAAAGGCAGATACATGGTGAAATTGGAATCAATGATGGCAGAGAAATTCCCCAACGGTGGTATATTCATCAAGCATATCAAATAGAAGTTGTAAGTTTGGAAGAAGTCGTATGGATACATTGTTGGCATTCCTGGTTCTAGTGGTGGCATAGGAGCAACAATGAATCCAACGACTAATACGATTGTAGCTAAGTTAGAGACCGTTTCGGATGAATACATCAAGGTATGAACTCTTTTGAAAAATTGGTCTAGTTTGGGGTTTTTTTGTAGTGATATTCCATCTTCATATGATTTTTGTTTGAAATGCTTTATAAACTATAAATATGTTCTGCTTTTGTAGGTGAACCCTAAAGCAAACAAAATTAGAGGCAGACTGCATTCATGGTGTAATAGTTGGATCAAAATCTTCGAAAATGATAGGGCTGTGGGTGTCGGGGTTGTGGACTTTGATGATGCCATTTAGGGGTTACTGTATCGTGGTCTATCTAAAAAACCTAAGAGCCGTGCAAATAACGAGCCTATTATGTTTGGATCTGCTCCACCAACTTGGGTAGATAACACCTTTGATGATGTAGTGTCAATGTTTATGCCAACAAAGGTGATCCCACAGATGAGATCATCATCTTCGAGTAAGAGAAAGAAAAATAACACGAATTCAAAATTTGACATTAATACTTGGATGGACAACACGAATTCAAAATTTGACATTAATACTTGGATGGACAACACGAATTCAAAATTTGACATTAATACTTGGATGGACAAGTTTATGGAAAATAGTGGTATGGCATTGGGTGCTCTTGCGGATAAGTAATCAAATGCAACTTTGTCATCCGACTCTATCGCACATGTTGGCTTGTTTGAAGCACTATTTGATATTGAGGGCCTATCATTGGATGAATAGGTATATGCAACTAATTTGTGAGATAATAACAAGGCTGAGATAGGAAGTTTTTGGGGTATGCAGAAAAAGGCTCAAGCTCTTTTCGTTCGCTTGTTGCTTTCTGAGAGATTTGGTTCGTAAAACTGACGTAGAGTTACTCCCGTTGCTTCTTTAAGTGTTGTGTTAATATGTACTAACTATGGTGTATAAATTAAGTTGGGCTGTCATGACTTAATATTTTGAAGTCATGGTTTTAGGGGTATATGTAATATGTCAAAGTCATATGGCTTTAAGTACTTTTGTCATGCACCTTAAGAGTAGCTAAATTACCTTTTATTTTGTAAGTGCCTAGTGACGAAAACTTTATTATTCTAAATACTGCCATATGTTAACATAGATAGAATAATACGACAATATATCAACACAGGCACTTTAGTTAAAGTATTTTGTTTTCTTAAAAAGGGTGTGAATAGGTGGTGTGCATTTTAGAAGCTTTGGAAATACACTAAATATAAAGTGAAATATAAAGTGGGCATTGTTGAGATAACATCTCATTCACGTGTTATCTTTTTACCATGGTCAGTTCAATCTATTAAATTAGTGTTCATTTTCGAACATACTAATAGCGGGGGACAAGGATGTGTCTTTTTGTGAATCAATTATTAAATATATGAGTTGCTAAATGGGGTTGGTTCCTTCAGTAGTGTATGGATTTCATTGAATAATATATAACTTTTAAGTTAAACACAACATAAGAAGATAGTCAGAACAACACAAGGAACTCTTGGATATGCCTAGGTTCCGTAGGGAACAACACTCACATAATTTGTTGTGTTTCAAGTGAACTCTTTATTTAACCTCTTTGTTTGACCATCGTGCTTTTAGAGACTAAAATTTTTTAAACCACGAAGGTAGTGGTTGGTAATGTTTTAATTTTTGAAGTAATAAAACGTAATTAAAATAAATACATACTAATGGGTAGATAATTTATCTTACAAAATATGCTAACATTCCTGCCATACAACATAATATGAAATACATGAACGTTAGCAACAATGGGAGAAAGATAAGACCACATTTAAACACATTTAATTATACAAACAAACATAACTATCACCAAGCCATTGGAAAAAAAGCTTTCAATTGCCGTGTCTGGCAACAACGACATCGCTCGCCTATTTCTCCCGATAATAAGTGGGGGTGGCAGATGATGATGCAATCAAACTTGCTCCATCACCACTAGCACCACCACCAGGTGGTGCACGCAAGTTATCTCAAGGTGGCTATCCGTCATATCCACTGTAAATTGTATCGTGATCTGGACCACAGAACAGTGGCAGAGCAGTAAGTCTAGTTGGTTGTTTAGGGATATATTGAACAAAATCTAAACTCGATTTGTCATTGGTACTCACCAACTTGGAGAAGTTATTCCAAAATATTGTGGATATATTAGTTAGTGTACAGGTGATGGAGCCTTGTGGATCAATGGGAATCACATTGACATTTGTGTTAGTGGTTGTTATAGGTGTCATATGAGATTTGGATCACATTTGCCTGGTAAAGATGTCCACTGGCTTAGGTTCTCCAAATATGGTACATAGCTCATCCAAAAATCATATAAGCTTCAATAAGGGGATATTTCTAGTAATAGAAAAAATATCATAAAAAGTTGTTAGGTGAGTGACGTTTACGTAGAAAACGTAAAAGATAGCTCGGAAAAATATCATATCATTGTAATATAATCCCAATTGAAGTCATTAGTCGCATATAGTTGTTATCTATGTCGTAGTGCATGTGGAAGTGTTAATATGAAGCCAAAGACAATGTGACGTTGTTGAAGTTCTTTGAATTTGTTGAGTGCATTCTTGAATCTAAACATAATACCATACTTTCAATTAATTGAGTCGAAGGAGAAGTGAAGAAGCGAATAATAATGAAATTAGAGTTGGCTAAGGTTATATTTGAAATACAAGCATATTCAACCAATCTATAAATAAATTCCCGTTCACTTATTGCATTCCATCTGTTGATGTGAAAAAAATCCGCTTGGGTGCAGGGATTTCTTGGGGCCACTGTAATTTGCCAAAAAGGTGGTATAACAATACTTTTCGAGTAAATGGATTCAGGATAGTCCAAAAGAATGACAAGGTAGGCTATTTGTAATATTGAAATGATACAATATGAAACCAATTCCTTGGACACACTAGAGGGCCTATGTTTGTAGCCTCCAAGGATATATGTAAAATTTCAATTGGCTTTCTTTTAGGATCATCATGGTGCATCATTGCCTGGTTGAAATTAACATCACATTGAATGAAAATAATGACAATAAACCAGATTTCCAGTCTCATTTGTGGATTCAACTAGTCATTGAATGATCAAATCCCAAAACCCAAGTTCTTTGTGTTTATCATTGCTATAGAGAGCATACAAAAAGCAAGTGTTTTTTTAATATATATATTTTTTACATTGTATGCACACACCTCATAGCTGCTTGAATGATAACATGATAAAATAGAGTTAAGAGTGAGTTAATTAGGTAGAAATTTACTATATTTTCTTGTCACATTGATATGCACAAAGATGGTTACATTGGCCATAAAATTAATTTTTTCACCAAATGAAAAAAGGACTATATGAATTAAAATTTTATTAACTTGGCTATAAATAGGCCCATGGATAATCCTACGAATCCAGTGGCCAATACACACCCAAATAATGCGCAAGTCCCAAATGTGTACAACACACGTCTGTTGATGGAGTCTATTCCTTTTACATTGTGATGCAACAAATTTCATTGTGAAGTATCGTGGTCTGGGAATTGAGTGAATCCATCTCATAGTTGGTTGGAATAATAAAGTTGATTTGGTGCCTTGACATTAGAATCTTAAGATTCGTGAAAAATATCAGCATTTTTTCTATTTGACGGGTGCCAAGGGACACATTTCAGAGGACACATTGATATACATCCTACCATATAAAGTGCCCCGCATGGTTCTCTCCAACCGGGCATTCGTAAACATTTGTAAAACTACTGGCTAGAATTTCTTTTTGTGTGGGCTTATTGTAGAACCATTAAACCAAAGCCACAAGCACACTACAGGGATAGCTTTTAACGTCATACCTGATAAGTAATGAAAAACATGAGAAATGTTAAATGAAATGATGCTATTCAATGAATGAATACAAATGTATTAGTTAAAGAATTCAAGCTTACCGAATTGTTACAATGCCCCCAACAAGTTGATTTGCGATAATTCATTCACCAAAAATTTTTTGCTTGTGTGCGTTGCTCTTGAAATGATACAGCAATGTTGAAATGCGGAACTTCACCTTTCTTGGGATGAAGTCCATATTTTTTTATGTGATAGTTGGGGAACTATTTTTATCGTTGCAATGTTCAAATTCGACAGTTGACCGTTGGAGGCATGTCTTGAACATCTATTCCTTCATGTGAATGTCTTTAGGGGTAACTGGGTAAAATTCCAAACCACACTAATCTTTGTCTTCAAATGGTACATGCAAGATTATGGAATATTAAGATCCCCTTTAATGTTGCCTATCCTGTGGTACGTAAAACTACTCTAGCTACCTTATATACTATTGAGCCACACTATGTAGACGTTCCTCAAATTCTTAATCAAACATGGCCTTAGAAAGAAAGCCATAAGTAATTGTTAAGTAAAATCTCTTTCATCAATTATTCTGTGATCTTTTGGATTGCTTTTCTGTGTGAAAATCTAAGGGAAACCTTCAGTATCCTGATATTGTATTTCAACAAGACATCTTGAAAAGCAAAAAAATGGCCCTAATGATGCAGTTTTGATCTCAACTTTCCCTCATCATTTCCTCATTATTTGATAAGTTAACTTTTGGTGATTCAACTTTGATTTCAACTGGGATGAGGGCTTTAGCTCAATAAGCTAAACTGAACAGAGTGTCGCCTGTTGTAGGATGGAAGAGTATCTCCTAAAAAATCTCAACCCGACAACATCTAACTTCAAGATGTTAAAGAACCAAAGGATTGGAGGTTGATTAGAGGAGACATTGGTTTACAATCAAGAATTGGTTTTGGCTTCTTTTTGCAGGTCAAGAGATTGTAAAGGGCCATCACAACATGAATTCTTCCCTATGACACTTCTAGAGCATAGGACCTGTATGAGAAGAAGCGTAGCTTCTAATGCAACTATCGTTGGCTTATTGGATTCAGTTCAGTACAATAATAGATTTGCAGTAATTGCTAGTTCTTTTTGCTGTCGTTGTGATATTTTAGGAGCTCTATGAGAGATGGAACAACACGAACTATAATTATCCTGATCTTGTGTTTGATTCGCAAGCAAATAAATAGAATGCAAAGAGTCAAAATTGATGGTAGTGATTAAGCAACACAGAGGAGAAACAAATATGACAAGAAAACGAAGGATATATGAACTATGAACTACAAATTTATGATCTTCATCAGGTACAAGTAAAAGTAAACAATAAACTAGGTTTTGCCTTAAGTGGTCAATTACCAAATTTTTCTTGGATATTTATCATTATTCATTGGAGTTATATATGATAATCAAACATAGTAAAATAAAATTTTTTTTCATATATTTATTGCTAATTGTAAGAATTTAAGTTGAGGGCCCAAACATTTTTTTTTTTTGTGTAAAAAAGAGTGCAACATAACGATAATTAACTTCATTCAAACCTTTCATGCATGATGGAGATCTCGACTTTGGTTGAAAGTTTTAAACAAATTCGATTGGCAATGTAACTAATTCCCCTCCAAATTCAAGCAGGGTACCATTAGGAAAGATGGAGAGAGATAGGGGTACCCAACATAAATGACATCAGCGTAGCGAAAATAATATTATTTTTCTTGTGCTGGACTAGAAAATGAGACCAAATTAAGACTTTCAAATATAGCACGAAATGAGAAATAATGTCCACCAGAATTTTTTTATGTGGAAAATCCAATTGGGAAAAACCATGAGACCATAGTTGGATCAAATCTTCCACTATATTTATAGTAGGATTAAATTTTCTCAAAATAAATAGGGGAACACAATAAATTCCTCAAAATAATATCTCTTGGATTACAAAATTTTCTAGTTTTTCAACTTGAAGAATCAAAGAAAATAGTATTCCTATTTTAAGAGAGAATAAAAAATCTTACGTATTTTTCTCACTTTTTCTTCTCTCAAAACACACTCTATTTCTCTTTGTATCACTCTTTGACAAACCTCTCGTTTCTCTATTTTTCTTCTCGATTGTGTTGCCTTACTCTTGTGCATATTTCTTCTTCCAAATGCTTGGGGATTTATAGGTAAGAAATGTTTACCATTTCTTCACTTATCATGTGTAGGCATAGCTCATTTTTTCAAATGCTATGCTTTAGAGTGATAACTTGGTGCACCAGACAAAGAGCTACTAAGCAACCTTGTGTAGCCATTTGTAGCAATAGAAAGTCAAGAATAGTTGCTACAATTTGGTTGTGCTCATCTCGCTCGGTCTTTCTCTCTCTCTCTCTCTCTCTCGCTTCTTGTTTTATTTACAAGGGATTAGGGTCCATCACATGGAATGGAACCCCCAAGAATCCCTTCCATCTCCTGTAAGGAACTCAACCAAGCCCACATTGCTTCGCATGCTTCTAGCTTGTCCCTTTGGCAAAGATTTTGTAAGTATATTTGCACTATTTTTGTCTGTGTGTATTTTTTCAAGCTGCATAAGCTTTTCATCCAACACATCTTGAATCCAAAATGTGCTTTGATCTTGAGTGAAAAATAACATTTTTATTTGAACGTGTACTTTTTTTGCTTTAAGTCTATCTCCTTTAAAAACTTCTTGAACCATATCTCTTTGCATGTTTCAACTTCTATTATGGATTATGCCACGCATTTTTGAAGCTTGGATTACCAAGAGACAGCTTCCCCTGCAACTCACATACGTGTTCGGATGTGGAACTCCTAGAATCAATATTTCCTGTCATGTCTATGTCTGTGTACCTATCCAACATAGGTTGTCTATTCCCACATCTCAAACAGACTTTAGAAATGCCCCTTATATATTGAGATATCTATTTCACTGTTGCCTAGTGATCTTCTCTAGCACTAGAAAGAATCAACTAACAACACTAACTACATGAGCAATATCTAGCATTGTACATATTATAGCATACATCAAACTGCCAACTACAGAAGTATGTGGTACTTTCATCATTTCGTCTTTGTCTTTCTCACTTGTAAGGCATTGCATAAAATTGAGATTAAAGTGGTATGGAAATGGAGTGCTGACAGACTTAGAATTGCTCATGTTGAATCTCTTAAGAACTTTCTTGATGTATTGTTCTTGAGATAATCAAAGACTTTTGGTTGCCTTGTTCTTGGAAATTTTCACTATAAGAATCTGCTTAGCCAGCCCTAGGTCTTTCATAGCTTAAGATTTTCCAATCTTTTTCATTAGCTTGTCAATCTTACTAGCATCAGGACCTACAATCAACATATTGTCAATATACAGTAGTAGTATGATGAAATCACCATCAGATAATTTCTTGAATAATACACATTGGTTAGAATTGGTTCTATTATAGCCATAGTCTAACATGGAGTCAAATTCCTTGTACCACTATCCAGGGGCTTGTTCCAAGCTATACAATCTTTTCTTTAACCTGCACACTAAGTTTTCCTTTCTTTTTACTTTGAACCCCTCTGGTTGCTCCATGTAGATTTTTTCATCCAAATCACTATGAAGAAATACGGTCTTTATATTAAGTTGTTTGATCTCCAAATTCAAGCTGGCAGCAATCCCAAGAATGTCTCTGATCGAAGGTACCTTTACCATGGGTAAAAGATTTCCTCAAAATCAATACTGTTTTCCTGATTGAAACCTTTCACAACCAGTCTTGCCTTATATTTTGGTTGTGGGTTATGCTCTTCAGTTTTCAGCCTGTACACCCACTTGTTTTTTAAGATTCTTATTCCTTTCGACAACTTTACCAGATCATGGGCGTGGTTTTCTAGCAAGGACTTCATCTTTTCTTTCATAGCCTACAACCACTTTTCCTTTTGATCATGTGAAATTGCATAAGTAAAATTCTCTGACTCTCCCCCATTAGTATGCATCACATAATCATGTGGACTGTATCTGGTGGAAACTCATCTTTCTCTGGTAGGCTTTTTAACTGGTGATATTAGAGGGATATTATCACCCTGCATAAGTGGCATCTCAGCATCAATTGGGTCTTCATCAATTGTACTTTCTTGTTCACCTCTCTTGTGATTTTAAATTGTAGGTGAAGCTGGATCTATATCCACTAAAGTGTTTGGAGAAGATTCTGTCTACTCGTATTGCTTCGTGTCACTACTTGCTTGTTCTTTACAAAATACAACATCCCTATTTCTAGCCAAACTCTTCATGGCCATAACACAAGAAAACGCATGGTTTTGTTTTATCATCTAGCTTGGACCTTTAATCTCTTGGAATGTGTACAAAGGCCTTGCATTAAAAGACTCTCAAGTGTTTATATGAAACTTCTTTTTCTATCCGAACTCTTTGTGAAATGTCACTACCTAAAGAAGCTGACGGAGAAAGGTTGATCAAAACAACTACAATCCTTATTCCTTTACCCTAAAAGGATTTAGGTGGTTTAGAATGTGACAACATGCATTTGATTTTTTCACATATCGTCCTATTCATCATTTCTGCTACACTATTGTGTTGAGTCTTTGGAACACTCTTTTCAAGCCTGATACTATGGTTATTGTAATGCTGCTTAGATAGACCTTGGTATTCACCCCCATTGTTTGCACGAACGCACTTTACCTTCCTTTTATTTATCTTTCAACATTTGTTCGAAAATGTTTAAAGACCCCAAGGACTTAGTCTTTGGATTTCGAAGCAAAGCACTACACTTTTCTAGAGAAATTATCAATAAATATAACAAAGTGTATTGCACTACCAAGAGTTTTGTCTTTCATGTAACATAACTTGGTATGTACCAAATCCAGTAGATAGGTTTTTCGAAAGGGAGAAAAACTCTAGAACGAAACTCTATGTTGTTTGCCGGCTAAGCAATCAACACAAGTTTGTAACGGCATATTAGTCACTTCAGGAAGTAGCTTCTCCTTGGCCAAAAGTTGTAAACCTTTTTAGCTCAAGTGTCCAAGCCTGTTATGCCACAACTCAATGGAGAAATTTCCGATGGCAGCAATCACCTTTCTATCGGATAGTCTAGCTTGCATTAGGTAGAGAGAATTCTGTTTCCTACCCTTAGCAATAATGAGAGAACCTTTGATGAGCTTCCATTTTCCTTCACCAAAGTAATTAGCATAGCCATCATCATTAAGCTTGCCAATGAAAATAATGTTGATTCTGATATCAAGAATGTGTCGACATATTTGAGAAGTAGTTGACATCCTGTATTCAGTATCTAAGGTAATGTCTTCTATGCTACCAATCTCTATTACACCATGTTTAGCCATGAGAACTTTGCCAAAACTCCCACTAATGTAAGATGTGAACATATCTTTATGTAAAGTGATATGATACGAAGCTCCCGAATCGACGATCCAGTAAGTCTGTTGGCATAGTGAACTGACATATGCATCATCACAAATAATGACAGCGTCACCATCAACTGCAACTGCTGTTGTGTCTTTGTCATCATTTTTATTTCCATTATTTCTATTCCGTTGGTCTCTTTTCTTCTTTATGCAATCTGTCTCGTAGTGGTGTGGACCACCACAATAATGGCATTTGAAATCCTTTCTGGTCTTGGAATTCTCTTTGGATTTTTCTTTATTATTTAGAGGACCTCTGTTATTGCTTTTTCTTGTTTATCACTATTATATGTTATCAAAACTTTTAGCTTAGAATTAGTTTCATGTTCATTTTGTCTAGACTCTTCATTAAGAAGAAAATATTTGACTATTTGCAAAGTCAATTCTCCATGTAGGGCAGAGTTATTGAGGGATACCACAAGCATGTCCCAACAATTGGGCAGTGAACTAAGTAATAATAAACCAATCACTTTATCATCAAGAGATATATTCATGTTGATGCATTGATTTATCAGGCCTTAGTAAGCATTTAGATGCTCTGTCATGTTAGCATCTTCTTTGTACCTGAGCAGAACAATCTTTCGAATGGTAGAAGCTTTGTTTAAGGTATTCTTTCTCTCAAACCTAGCCTCATTTTTTCTTCCATGAAACATTGGCCTTTTCGTCATTTGCGAAATGATAGAAGATACTATGTTCAAGAAATTGCCAAATATACCTAACTATTTTTCTATGCAGGATGTTCTATTCATTTGCACTCATATCATTTGATTTGGCAAGATCATCATGCAAGGATAAATACAAATCACTGCAATAGAGAAGATCTAACATGCTTAGCTTCCAAATAGAATAATTTGAGCCGTTTAATTTGAACATCCCTCTAAGGGATGATGATTCCTCCATTTTTAATCTACAAACTTAATTTGTATGTGGCTTTGACTCCACTTGTTGGAAAAGACGAAAAGGGGTGCCGAGCATAAATGATATCGGCCCAGTGAAAATAATATTCTTTTCCCTTGTGTTGAATTAGAAAATGAGACCTAATAAAAAATTTCAAATATAGCAAGAGAATATCTTTTGGATTACAAAATCATCAAGTTTTTCAATTACGAGAATCAAAGAAAATAGTAGCACTATTTTAAGAGAGAATGAAAAATTTTACGTATTTTTCTCATTTTTTCTTCTCTTAAAACACACTATATTTCTCTTTGAAAAACTTTTGAGAAATCTCTCTTCTCTCTATTTTTCCTCTCAATTGTGTGGCATTACTGTTGTGCATCTTTCTCCTTCTGAATGTTTGGGTATTTATGGGCAAGAAATGCTCACCATTTCTTCACTTATTATGTGTAGGCATAGCTAATTTTTTCAAATGCTATGCATAGAATGATGGCTTGGTGCACCAGACATGAAGCTACCAAGCAGCCTAGTGTAGCCATTCGCAGCAATTGGAAGTCAACAATAGTTGCTAAAACTCAACTATGCTTATCTTGCTTGTTTTTTTTTTTTAAATATATTTTATTTACAAGGGGTTGGGTCCGCCACATGGGATGGACCCCCCACAGGTACAATATCCGTGAAAGTCTTTTTGCTCTTGCAGTATATATACTGATCATAATATAATTTGAACTAGCATTAAGAAGCTCCTTAAATTACTAATTATTGGCTCCTACCACTTAGAATTTGAAAAGACTATCTTTATCTTTTCTTGAAAATAATTTGTCTTGATATCAATCAATTGAAAGAGGATAATGATGACAGATGAGATGATGGGAATTAATATAGCTTGTTTCATTTTTCACAACATTAAATTGAGAATGTTATCTCTATGATTGACTGACATGGGAGGAATGATGCAGAAACACACAAGAGGGGAAGACAGTGTTCGTTTGTGTCTTGGTGAAATCAAAATTGTTTACTCAAAATATAAACAAACATAAGTATTTGTTCTGGGCAAATGGTATTTTCTACATTCCCGAAAAGCTTTCACATTTTACTTATGGGTGTTTGAAAACTCTAAAAAACGGTGACTATGAGTTTGTAGTTTAAAAATAACAGATTTTGAGTCTTTGGAAAGAAAGCTTTTATGTTTACAACTACTAAATTTAAAAAAATAGCTTAAAGCAAAAGCATCTCCTTCCCTATTTTTACTAGTTTCTTCTTGAAATTAGCGATCTTTATAAAAACAAAACCACTCAACTACTTTTTTGCCAAATACTCCAACTTCTACTTTTCTACTTTTTAATACTATTCCCAAGCACTTCAAACTTTTATTACTTCAACTACTTCAACATTTTCTACAAACAACTATTCCCTTCTTCAAAAAGCAAAAGTTTTTGCAAACACCCCTTTATTATTACCAAAAAGTTCATATTTACATACATATATCCATATATTTATATATAAACAATCATTATATTTACATACACATATATCATTTATAGATTTTATAATTAAAATTATATAAAATATATTATTAAAATAAATTTCTCCCTATTAACCAGATAAAAAACGTAAGTGATTTGACAATCGACATCTATTGTAAAAATTATCTCCTTCCAAAACATAGAAAAACATTACTTTACACTTCAAAACAATTTCTATTTGTCACCCAAAACACAAATAAATACCCATCACATTCCCAATCTCACTCTCGAAACACTATTTTTTGAATACTAATTTCCAAAATATCTTGAAACATAAACAAACATTACCAAAGTTTTCCTAATAGTGTATTTTGATAGCTTTTCTTGGCATATAACTAGTCAATTTTTTGCAAGCAAAAAGAAAAAAGTTCAAGGAATAGAAAATGAGAAACTTATCTGCTTTGGCAAATTCGTCTCCCCTCCCAAGTCAACCGTTTCTTTTATAAACTTGGACAAAGCAACTTATGGAGATATGTTACTTAAATGTTTTTTCTAATCTAAAAACATCACATATAGTAGATCTATCACTTTGTTGATTGTAGAATAGCATCAGCTCAGAATATATCAATTAATGCTCTCATATTGTGGATCTTCGCTTGTATTTGAATGATCAGCTGCCAACGCCAATTGACACAGTTTGGACCAAAATTTTTTGTTAAGGTTCACCTCTGCCTTATTGGTGCAATGTTTAACTCAATAGCAACCACAATCTCAATGTTTAACTCAATAGCAACCACAATCTCAGTATAATTTTTTGAAAAAATAAGATAAACGTTGGCACAATTCTATATTTTCTTAGGATAATTACCTCTACACCCCTTGAGGTTTGATATAATTATCAAAATATTCCATGAGTTTTGGATAATTATCACTACACCCCCTTCCGCTCATGCATACTCACAACTATACCGCCTGAGCTTATACATAATTACAATTAGATCCGCTGTACAGGGGGTCTAATTGTAATGTTATAGAATTTTTAGGAAATATAATTGTAATTATCAAATTTTAATTATTTTAAAAATTATGCTAAATCTCAAGGGTGCTGAGTTAATTATTCCTATTTTCTTTTAAATCGCCTACCTTATTATTATAGCTGAATAGTTGTTCCAACTTGATAACATTTTTTCTAGAGTTTATTATCTCAAATATAGTGATGTGAATGATATCTAAAATTCTTGGGGAGATTTTGTATTGTTAAGACAACGTGGATGGAGAAGAAGAAATCATTGAATACAATTAGTCAAATAGTATTCGCATTAACAATTTTATGTTGGTATCATATTCTCATGCTGTCATTTCAACTGCAGTGCATGCACATGCACAATCACTGAAGATAATGTATCATCCACTAATAAACAAGGGAGAGCTTGAATGAAAAAGAAAGGGAATTATATCCTTCTCTCTTAGTTTTTTTTCTATCTCGCAAACTAGTCTTGCACCTCATCTCAAAGCTTTTTAACAAACGGTGCAAATGATATCATAAAATTTTTATTTACCTTACTATCAATTTTATTTTATTTTTTTATTGTTACAAAAGGACGGTCCCTCTTTCTTTCAGAACTGCTTCTCTTAAATAGGGACTAAATAATACAGCAATTAAATAATCATTAATTGTAAATCACAATTTTTCATAACTTCATTTTTCGAGGTTCATCGTACACTCTTAAATTTTTGGGATTCTTTGACTAATCCTTGGTTTACCAGCTTACTCTTCAATTGCTTGAAAACTTCTTTCTTAAGTTATTCTTTTATTGGGCCTCCAAAATATTATGACCTAAGGTTGATAAATATTATGTCCTAAGCTTGATTCTTCAATACTAATATGAACTTAACGTATTGTATTCTGACGAATTGGACTTTGACTTGTTATAACAAAACAAATATATAGTTTATAGACATATTAGAACTAAAAACTAAATCAAAACCTACAATGCACATTAAGAGTTGAAGTGAAGAAAGCTTACTTGATTAATGCGATTAAAGTAATACTAGACTTAGAGATTGTATACCATTTCGTGTCCTTAGGATCCTAGTCGTCTCTCTCAGCGATTAATGGTACAGATGAATAACTTCCCGAGATACAAATTGCTCTTCATACAAAATCCAAATGGACGTATTTCAAGTCTTGAATCTATTGACTTGAAATTCTCCTCCAAACACTAAAGTGCAGAAATTACCCGAATGTGATGTAGTGTTTCCCATTTACATGCATTTAAATTAAATGACATCAAAAAAATTATTTCATCGCATTCACACGCTGTCCTTAGTTTATAACTTTAATTTTAATTTTTTCATTCATTATTTACTCAATTTTAGCATATAAGGATTTTACAAAAATCTTCTACAAGATACAATTCATTAATTTTTAGGGATGATTACCCCTACATCCTTGAGATCTGGCCTAATTACTAAAATACTACCTTATGCTTGGATAATTGTCATTACACATCTACTGATATTTTAGCATGATGCAAAAGTACTATTACATCTTATGAGCTTATGCGTAGTACAAGTATAACCCCTTACATAGGGGGCTTATTTGTAATGTTTCAGAATTTTCAAGTATAATTATTATTATTCCTTAGTTGAACTAGTATTAGGGGTGGTGATGGTAATTATCTAAATTTGAAGCAATATTTATAATTATATCAAACCTTAGGGGATGTTGAGGTAATTATCCCTCACTTTTATGCATAAAGCATCATTTAATGTTATATCAAATTTTTAAATCCAAGTATGCTAAAATCATTACAGTCGATTTCATGAATGAGAAAAATTGTCTTGTTAGATATCCAGATGAATACAGAGACATTAAAAAGTTTTAGCTCTCTTATTACCTTTATGCTCATTCTTCTCTTTACTTGACTGCTGTACTTCTCAAGATCTCTTTAAATTTATTTGCCATTTTTCTTTTCTTTTGATTTTTTTTTTATTTTTTGGTTTTGAAGCAAATATATCTCGAAAGAAATTTTCATTTCTTGACTCAATAATAATATTGTCATGGAGGCTACCCTTATCGAGTTTATGTACATGAAATCCATATGCAAAACCATGTTTTCTATATCAAATAAAGATTCTATCAATTATTATTGGTCCTATCTTGACCATCTTAAGAGGTGGAGATTGTACTTTTGCTAGGCACCGTCACATTGAAAGATATGCTAGGAAGGTGAATGATTTTTTAATGCTTCATAAGACATCTCTTGCAATTTGTTGTAGGGTAGTTTATTAAGTAATTGACTTCAATTATTACAGCCTCCCCCTAGATTGCACTATCAATGGATCGTTAATCATTTCTCCACAGTACGATTCTCACGCTATGCAGGGCCATTTGTTGTGTTGTCTATGAGATTGTCACTTTATGCATCATTTCTTGTTTAGCAAAAATACTCTTGAAATGGATAGCATATTCTCACGTATAGCACTTACAAAAAACCTTTATTTTTCTACCAAGTAAATTCGACTACGAGGGTACTTGGCTAAGAGGATATTTGGCTAAGTTTATTTGAAAAATTTTACAACTTCTTAAACTTTGTAATATCTGTTTTAAACTATCAAGATATTAGATTTTGTTTTTAAAAAAATGTTATTAAAATTTTTGAATAAGATAAGTTTTGAGGAGTTTATGGAATGTTAGTACTCACAATTTTATAGTTAATATGGTTAAACTAAAGGAGCCTATTAATATCTTACATATGAGGGGAGAATTGTATGTTAACCCTTGTGTGATTCAAAAATAGCATGAAGACTTTTGTGAAATTTTATAATAGGAACTTAATGCCCTTTATTTTTCTCAAACATTACATTTAAAATGCAAAGGCTGTGCGTGACTTTAACTTGCAAGAACTGAGGGTGGGACTCAAGATATGCCTTTAAATTGACCAAAATGCCTTGGGGCCTTCTTCTAAAAAGTCTAGATGTCTCTAAAGACCATTTCATGCCATTTTCATCTTCTCAAACCATCAATCCAGCCTTGATTGAAAAAATTGCCTTCATGACGAGTTCAAGCATCAACACCACGAGGAAGAGAATGGCATAGATGCTCGTGCTCGACCTCAGTTTAGGACCCACTCTTTACTGCGATTGCAAGAAAAAAGCTGCAGTCAAGGTTGTGGAATTAGAGACAAAGATATCAAAGAGTAAGCTTTATTACTCATGTCCAGTGTGGAAATGCAACTTTTTTGCCTGCATTAAACCGGTGAAAGTTAATTTTAAAGGCAAGCAATTTATGGGGGAAAACACTAGGGTTTGCTACAGTGAAGAAGATGACGAAGTTGGGGAAGAGATCACCAATCTCCTTGAAAATGGTGTAAATACAGAGATGGGTAGGAATTATGTACATATTTCTTGGGTTTTTGTTGTGGCATTGTGTTTCTAGATTCTTTTATTAGTTGTGAAAATTTATATGTTTTGGCGTAAATGCAAGATGTTATGTTTTGGGACAGTGTTGTGTTAGGACAAAATTGTAAAAACATTGTCCCATTATCCCATTATTATGATGTTTTCTATAATGTAAGTTTATTTTAAGTAATTTCATGAAGAAACATACTTGATCAAGTCAAACTTCAATTGTTGTATGTCAAATTTTGTGAATTAATGTTGCTTAATAAACCCCCAAACCACAACCCCTTGCTATCATGTTGGTATCGTTGTGCATCCACGTACAAAATGGTATGCGGATGTGCCAAAATCAGAAAATGAATTCTGAGGGCTTGAAGTGCTAGGTGTCCTCGCTCTATCACTGGCACAGTCCTGCCACCATGCTCAACCATGCACCTCTTCTAGCACAGACACACGCCTATCATTGTTATTCAATGTCTACGGTCGTGTGTTCTGCTTCTCCAAATGTTGCTCCTTTTTGTATTTTGTATGTCAGCTTGCACAAACTTTATGCGATAAACAACCCTAAAATTCCAAATTTTTTTTTCTTATTACATTTTTTGGGAAGTAGGCTTTTTTTTTGTGTGTTCATTTTATACTTGTGGTGAAGTTCATATCAATTGAAGTACATACCTGGCATCTTTTATTATAATTTGATAATAATTTATCTTTTTGTTAATGTCATTCCCATTCATGTGCACCTCTAAGCTCCTTATTGCCACACGCCTAAAAATGAACAAGCTATGGCTCTGTATAAGTACCCCAATTTAGTGGTACAAATTTATAGACTTAGGGCAAACGTAGACACACAAACCTTAAATAAACTTGAGCAGCACATGCTTACCTTAAGCCACATAAACTAATTTCAATTGAAATATACCAAACTTGTGCAATTCTCCCCATAAACTTGGTAGCAGATACCACATGCTACATAAACTAATTCCAATTGAAATAGAAGCAACTAAACCTACATAAATCGCATTCAAATACTGTAAACTGAAAGCATCAACTATCAATCATCATTTCTAGCAACATTGAATAATAAATTAACAATAAACTCAAAGCATCGACCATCGACCATCAACCATCATATCTAACAAACATGAACCATAATCTAACTATAATCACAAATAATCAACCATCAACAATCATAAAGTAACTGTAAGAGAATTTAAGCAAAAAAATTGAACACACAAAATTGAAACTAACCATATAAGTCGAAGATAAACTGTAATAAGCTAAAACACAACAGAATTCAAGCAAAACACAATCAACACATTCATAAACGATAATTCAGAATCTAGAATGTTGATAAACCAAAATTTCAAAAAAAGAAAAAAGAAAATAAGTCAAAAAGCATAACCTAACGACCATTGTAGCAGAAAATGCATAAAATGTAAGTGACTTTTTTCCACCACCTTCAACAACAACAACATAGTTCATTTTTTCCCCTCTCCATAGCCTTTTACTTAATATTTCTAAGCACTTCAATGATAGTTAGCTTCTTCATTTTTGGAGTCATGTTACTTTCTCCACCATTTGTTCTGCCGAGGGAACTTTGAGAGTTCTCTCCATCATTTGAGGGTCCAGACCTCTAGATTCCTAATAAAGCACCATTTCTTCTACCTTGGTAATCTTTGCCCTTTCCAGCACCATCAATTAGTATATTCTGAAAGTTTCCAAATGAAAAACAAAACGTCAACAGTCCTTGAAGCTTAAAAATTTAAAACTGAATTGATTTGAATCACCTAACTTGTGAACTTGTTTGATTCTTTGGTGGTGTAGCAGAACCATGGTAAACTAATGTTTCAAATCTTGATCTTGCAAGTCCTCAGTTGCTTTGTGTTGTTGAAGTACAAGTGACATTTGTTTTGGTAGTTTCAACTCATACATAACTTTCAGCTTTAGTACCAAAGGCTTCAGATCTTGCAAATGCCTCACTTGCTTGCTCTTTAGTGGCTATTTTCTTTCTTCTTTGTGTAGATTGACCACTATGGCTGGATAAGAATGCTATAGTTGTTTGGCTTAAATTAGATCTAAAACAACCTTCATTGGTGCTGTAGACGATTAACTTTTATCCAATTAAAGCACGATGCATGTGAAGTTATACGCCAAATATCAATTAAAGTATTTCTATTTATTATTTGAGAATCGGTAAATTAATTCCAAAAGAAATAAATAGAAATTGATTGATATTCTTAATATTCATCTTGGGCAAATCAAATGCTGCTAAGTGTCAAAATGAGGTATTACAACCAATGAAATCAAATTCTGCAGTTAATAAAGTTCCAAGCTAATTAAATTGTGACAAGTGGCATATTTAAATATGTGAACAATCAAATTAAAACATCAATTTGATATTATTTGAAAAAATAATGTCAAATCTAAAATATAATTATCCAAAGAGCTTGTAAATCTTTGGATTATATTAGAATAAATCCAAGTGGGCTAGGGATTTTAAACCCAGATATTTATATAAAGGGGTGATCTACAGCTTATTTTACATATCACAAGTCATTTAACCTAGAAAAGAGTTGAAGGAAATCCTCTCTACAAAATATAAAGGAGATCTACGGCATTCCAAGTGAATATCAAAGCATTCTTCGCATAGTTCTTCAAAGTTTTATTGTTTGATTTGATATCACGCTATGAAGCCATTGAATTAATGTTATTGGAGGAAGATTTGACGCTCGAAGAAGACCAAGTGAAGGATTTTACTCCAAAATTCATTAAATCTCAAGTTCAAGTAAAGATTTTGCTGTTCATTGAGAAATTCACCAAGTTATACATTTGAGAACAAGGCACGAATTCTCTCGGATTAACATTATTGAAGACGAGATTACGCTCAAGGAAGACCAAGGTATAGAATTGACTTCAAATCTTAAATTCAAATCCCACGTTCAAATTTTCTAACGAAGAATTAGGGGAATATTATTTTCTCCAAATTGTAGTTTTCGTTAATTTTCTATTTGTCGCATAATTTTCACTGTAAAATTTGTGTGAAAATCTCTGACATGCCCGATGGGATCGATCCACCCCTTCATCTCTTCTTTATACGAAGTTAAGAAAAATTACACCAAGTTCGATGGCTCCTAAGAAGAACCAACTTATCGGAACCAAGAGAGACGCTCGTGAAATTGTTGATGACACTTCGAATCCTTCCCTAGCTGGGGGTAAGACTATTGACCCATCGAATGATTTGAATTCCCTAAATCATCCAAAGGAGAGTAACCCTAAGACTACTTCGTTCACCAAATTACTTGCTATGATGGCCGAAACAACGGCTATTGATGATCCACTTGCTCAAATCGCTCAAGCTATAGTAGAACTGCATAAGATTGTGGAAGATAAATATCATCAAATCGCATAACTTATGAGCAAAATGGAACATTCCCACCTTGGAGAATCCAATCGCAACTATTAGTCTCATCCTCATCATGAAGAATAATAGAACAAAGAATACCGTACTTGCATGTGCCCGAGTCAAAGGTCAATCACTCTATTTTATCCGTAGGCACTTTGTCTGTCCAACAATTACAGGATATGATTACACGACGAGGGCTTAGTATGGGGCATCTCCCCAAAGTTCTCTTGCATACTCAAAACCTTATACAAAAAGGATTGATTTATTAAGGATGCCAATATGGTATCAACCACCAAAGTTCCAACAATTTGATGGAAAGGACAATCCAAACCAGTATGTCGCTTATTTAATTGAGACGTGAAATAATGCTTGTACTGATAGTGATCTCCTCATAGAGCAGTTTATGAGCTCGCCGTTAGAGTAGTGCCTCGCAGCCAATTCGATTTGGCTTTATAATTAATGCTCTTGTATAAACAGTCTTATTTTTGTAATATAAATAAAATGGCCATCTTTTTCATATCCTCGTAAATTGTCTCATCAACAATCAATGTGGAAGAAGTCCTCTAGATCATATAAGGCTATGAGACTAGGTCACGTATAAGATGGTAGTCATAAAACTAATTTCTAGATTTCTTGATCCTAAATTCTCCAATCATAGAATCTTTGACAGAAGGACATCTTGGATTTGGATAGACTTACACTAACGATGCATGATTCAAGGAGTTGAATCATTGTCCCGTTTCATGGGTAATCGATTTAGTTGATTCAAGAAGATAATTTAAATATGAAGGGAAAATAAATTAGGTATTTAATGTTAATTGGAATCTATGTAGCACGTTAATTAAATAGTTAATTAAAAGGCCACATAAATTACAACTTGTATACCATGTAGGTTAAGATATTTTGAAGAGAAAAATCTAGATTCTTCCCTCCAAAACTACCTTGCCAACTAAGTATCCAAGTTGGCAAGGAGTACACTTTAAATATCAATCAATAACCACCTCAAACTATCACCACATTTTCGGCCATTGCATCTTTTGCAGCTGAAATTTTAATTCCCTCCAACTCTCTCATCTTCTCTCATATTCTCTCTTAAATTCATACTTAGATTTGGTCTCTAACCATAGATCTTGAGTGATAATTAAAGAGGAAGAGTGGATCTTCTATTAGAGGTGCAAATCCACATAATTTCAAAAGATCAAAGGTTGATCTATCTTGGAGGAAGCTCACAACCTCTTCATGCTTTGGAGGAATTTTTCAGTTTCTTGAAGATTCAATCGGAGAATTGAAGATTTAATCAAGATTTGGATTAAATACATCAAACTTGGAGTGGATCAAAAGTTGATTAAATGAAGGAGAAGAGCTCTCGGTTCCTTGGTGTCATTTTCGGTCAAGCTTGATTTTGAGGCTTCAAAGGTTTGTTTCCTCTTCTCTAATCTAAATTCTAGTCTCATATGAGGATTCTATGAGGATTTAGGCATTAATTTATGGTGATGAATGATTATTTTCGTTGTGTTTATTTTTATTTTAGCCTAATCTCAACATTCAAGTGGTATCCGAGCCAAATCATATGAGCTAGTTTTTAGATTTGTTTAAACATTGATTCATATGATGATTGATGTTAAATCTAGTGATCTTGGTTCAATCTAATGATTTGGAGGTCACTAGATGTTGTATGTGGCTTGGATTTATGTGAATTATGTGATAATTGATGCTATATGTTGATCTAGCATGTTTAGATTCAATATGATTGAATGATTGGAGTTGTTGGTGTTAATCTTGTGATTAAGTGTGGAATTAATATTAATTACAGAAATTAATTATTTTCAAATTGTTTTAAAACTCATATGAGATCAATATACATGTATTTGATTAGATCTAGTATGGTTTGGATAAAAAAACTCATCAATTAGAGCATGAAAAATATGTTAAGAACATATTGGTGTTTCTGGAAAACCAAGCACATCTAACTCTCGGGTTTGACATCTTTTCCTATATCAAATGGCTTTGTTTTTGTTCTCTTTAATTTTTTGAGTCATTTACCATGTTTTGGGAATCTATGGTTTAAATTTGGTGATTTTTGGAGTTAAGAAATCTTAGAACATGCACAGCCATTCAGACCTGAGAACTATCTAGTCTATGCACTAACGTTGTAGAAATAAAATCATTTCATGCTCCAATTGATATTGTTTTTGTGTTCCTTGATTTTTTGGGTCATCTGCAATGAGTTGGAAAGTTATGGTTCAAATTTGGAAATTTTTGAAATCAAGAAACATTTATTAGAATTTTTAAAATGGGGGCTGTCGGTCAGACCCGAGGCAAATTATGAATCTGCCAATTGAAGTTCTAATGAAGTTTTGATCCAAATCTTGATGTAATTTGGTCTTTTATGGTATTTTAAATCATTGCTAAGTTGTTGGAGAGTTTTAGAAACCTTAACATAATTTAAAACCAAGTTTAGTTCCGTATTTAATTGACGATTTACATTAAATAATTTTTGATGGCAAATGATGCACTAATTTGCTTTTATTATATATTCATGTGATGAATGTTTAATTAATTATTTTTTATTTAATTTCAAGCATTTATATGATGGATTTTTGATGTTGAATGGATGTATGGGATGATTATGAGCCTCATTAAAATGGTTTTGATAATTTAATTTATTGATTATGTTTGTAATTAAATAGGGCTTGCATGCCTTCTTTCCATTTTGTAGTGGAGTAGATTTAGGATGGCAAGGTTTTCTTTTTTTTTTTTGATTGAAGGCCATGTATGCATGGTATGTTTTGTAATCAAGAAAGGGAATATGAAGAAGTTCAAGACATGAAGACCATGTATGCATGGTGATGCATATGTAATAGATAGGATCTATTAATTTAATTACTCACCTTAAATCACTAAGTAATGCACTAATGGCTCTAAGTGCATTATTTAGTCAAGGCTCATAATCATCCATCCTATGAGCATGTTAGATTGTTTTATTTATTTATTTATGATTATTATCTTTATGATGTATGGTGATGCATGCTTAGGATAGATAACCTAAATGAGAATAAATAAAACATAGATGAGGTATTGGCAAATTTTCAAAATAAAATCCTCACTTAGAATATCTAAGTATTTTTCGCAAGAAAAATTTTATTAAGTCATAATGGACAAATTAAATAAGATTTAATATTCCACGCCTTCCACCAGTAAGTAAGTGACATGAGATGCTACCGGGTGAGCATGTTGGTTAGATCTTGTGGGATGTGTGTACTTGGAAAGCTATGATCATTACTTCAAGCATGTGATACTCTTTTAATTAGTTCAATTGTGGCACTGGTTGTGTCTCTTGGGATGTCCACAAATTGAGTTAATTGTAAAGAAGGATTGGTGGGTCAAACTTAACATCGAATCATATAGATGGCTACGTCTTGTGGGATGTCCACAAATTGAGTTAATTATAAAGAAGAGTTGATGGGTCGAATTTAACATCGAATCGTATAGATGGCTACGTCTCGTGGGTCCATACGAAAGATGAAGCAAAATAATTTTAGGAATTGCATAGTTGACGCAATTAGTACAGCTAGTTACCTACCTGAAGAGTTATTTATAGATAGTTACATCTCGTGGGTCTATGAATAATTCTTCAGGGTCCTAAAATCCACTAAGAAATATGATTTCACGAATTTTATGAAAGGACATAAAATTTGAAGAAAATAGTGGGAGGTAACTCATGATATAAGACCATATCATGTTTTAAAATATTGCACGAATAAATGCTTATATTCTCTTGTTCGCTTTTATAGATTTTTGAAATCAACAAATTCTAATGGCAAAAAATTCACTCTCCGTAATTTTAGAAGCTAATAAACTCACCAGTTCCAACTTTTGTAATTGGCTTCAAAATTTAAAAGTTGTGTTTGATTCTGAAAAGAAGACTTATGTTTTGACTCAAAGCCCCCTTCCCCGTTACTATCCCCAATGATACAATGGAAGACATATGGAAAACCATCAATCGTTAGCTGAAGACGATCTTCAAACCCGATATCTAATGTTGGCATCAATGTCAAGTGAGTTCCAAAAATCTCACAAGCACATGAAGCATGCTAGTGAGATACACATGTACATGGAGGAGTTATACTCGATGCAAAGACGTTATGAATGTTATAACACCTCCAAGGAATTGTTTAGGATACGAATGCTTGAGGAACAAATGTTCACGATCATAGTTTGAAAATGATTTTTTTTTTAATTGAAAAGCTTGGGAAACTCGATGTTGTTATGGATAATGATCTTTACATAGATTTGATCCTTCAATCATTACTAAGTATATTTGATCAATTCGTTATGAATTTCAACATGAGTAAATTTAATGTGATAGTTAATGTGTTAGTTAATATGCTTGTTATGGCCGAATCTAGTATGAAGAAAGATAAGACGGTATTGGTTGCTTCAACTTCTAAGGCCCATAAGGGCAAGAAGGGAAAAAAAAGAAGAAAAGTTCTTCTTCTAAAGGGAAACAAGTTTCGAAGCCATCGGGTGAAATAAAAAAGAAAGCCAATACCAAAGAGGCAAATGCTTTTATTATAGAGAGATTGGGCATTGGTAGAGAAATTGTAAGAAGTATTTGGTTTCTTTGAAAAATGGTATTTTTTTGTTGAAGTTAATTTTTCGATTAACAGTGATACGTGGGTATTTGATACCAAATGTGGTTCTCACCTTTGCAAGTTGTTGCAGGAGATGCAGAGGCCAAAAAGGCTAAGTAAATGCGATATGATTCTTAGGATGGAAAACGGTGCAAGAGTTGATGCCGAAGCCTCAGGCCTAGTTACTTTAACTTGTAATAATCAAAAGTTAGAATTGAATAATTGTTTCTTTGCACATCTTTACTGAATAACATCATTTCTATCTTCGTGTTTGACAAAGAAAATTATGAATTTTCTTGCAAGACTGAAAAGTATTTTTTTTTTCTAAAGATGATTCTTTAATTGCTACTGGTACACTGACAAATGGGCTTTATACCCTAGATTCTAACTTCAATAAGAGAACAAAAGAAAATCAGATGACCATAACCAAGCATACTTATGGCATGCTAGACTTGGGCACATTTCCAAAATATGATAAGTAGATTGGTTGCCTTAGGGTCACTTTCTATAAGTAACATTGAGAAGTTACTGACTTGCGAGTCTTGTTTGAAGGGAAACATGACTAAGTCACTATTTGTTGGATAATCAGAGCGTGTCATCAACCGTTAGAACTAGTTCATGCGAATGTATGCGGGCTGCTAAAAGTTAGTGCCCGAGTGGTTATAATTACTTCATTACATTTACCGACGATTATACATGTTTTAGGCCGATGTTTCTTATGAAGCACAAGTCCGAAACTTTTGAAATGTTCAAAGTATATAAGAATAAAGTAAAGAAACAACTCAAACTAAGTTTAAAAATTCTTCCATCCGATCGAGGAGGTGAACACTTGAGTGACGAATTTCTTGGTCATCTAGAAGAGAATGAGATTCTCTCGCAGTGGACTCCTTCTGCTATACCACAGTTGAATGATTTGGTGGAATATAAAAACCGTACCTTGTTAGATATGGTACGATCTATGATGAGTTTCACCAATCTTTCTATTTCATTTTGGGGTTATGCCCTTGAAATGATAGCCAAGTTATTTAACATAATACCTTCTAAGTTTATACCCAAAACATCACATGAGATATGGTATAATAAAGCACCTTCATATTTTTATTTGAAGGTATGGGATTCTCCCGCTTACGTTGAGAGACTAGTGGGAGATAAGTTGGATACTAGATCCACCTTTTGTAGGTTATCATAGAGAGTTTGTGGATTATTACTTCTATAATCCTTTGGAGTAAAAGGTGTTTGTTTTGATAAACGCCACCTTCTTGGAGAAGAAACTTCTATTAGATAGAAAAAGTGAAATCGTAGAACTTAATGAAGTTCACAATCAAGAAGAAAATTCATAACCAGCAAAAGTAGATGAACCTCAAAGTACACAACTTCCCAAAAGGTTTGAACGAATCAAAAGAGAGCCCGAAAGGTTCGAATTTCTTCATGAGATTGGACAATCGGATAGTGATCCGAAGACCTATGAGGAAGCCATGTCAGATATGAATTCAAGATACTGGCAACAAGTTATGCAATCTGAAATGGACTGCATGTACTCCAATAAGGTTTGGACCTTAGTTGATCCACCAGAAGGTATAGTACCCGTTAGATGAAAATGGATCTTCAATCGTAAGTTGAGAGTTAATGGAGAAGTTATGACGTATAAGATAAAATTGGTGACCAAAGGATATACCTAGCGACTGGGTATAGACTTTGAAGAAACTTTCTCGCCTATTGGAATGCCTAAATCCATTAGGATTTTGCTTGCTATAACTGCATATTATGACTATGAGATATGGCAAATGGATATGAAAATATTTTTTCTTAATGATAATCTCGACAAAGATATTTATATAGAGCAACCAGAGGGCTTCACATCCAAGAGAAGCGAGCAAAAAGTTTGCAAGCTCCAAAGGTCCATTTGTGGACTCAAGCAAGTGTCTCAAAGCTAGAATATACACTTTGATGAGACAGTCAAAGGGTTTGATTTCATAAAAAATGTGTATGAGCTCTGTGTGTACAAGAAATGTAGTAAGAGCATGGTGCAGTTTTTAGTACTTTATGTTGATGACATCCTACTCATTGGGAATGATGTGAGAGCGTTAGAGTATACTAAAGCATGGTTATCTACACAATTCTCCATGAAAGACTTGGAAGAGACATCTTTTGTATTGAAAATACGGATTTTTAGAGATAGATCAAAAAGATTGCTGGGGTTTCCCTAAAGTCTGTACATAGACAAAATACTAAAGCGGTTTAGTATGGAAGAATCTAAGAGAGGTTTCTCCCCATGAGACATAGACTGCATCTCTCTAAGTCTATGGCCCCAAAGATGGAAGAAGAGAGACGTAGATGTCTGGCATACCCTATGCCTTGGCTATAGGAAGCATAATATATGCAATGTTATGTATGAAATCGATGTAGTGTATGCTCTAAGCGTTACGAGTCGCTTTCAATCCAACCCCGGTGAAAGTCACTAGATCGTCGTAAAAACAATTCTTAAGTATTTGAGAAGAACTAAATAATTGTTTCTAATTTACGACAGTGGAGAATTGAAACTGGGAGGGTTTTCGGATTCTAGCTTCCAATCCGATGTAAATGATAGCAAATTCATTTCAGGATTTATATTTTGCCTTAATGGTAATGCGATAAGTTGAAAAAGTTCCAAGTAAGATACCGCGGCTGATTCAACCACTAAGGCAGAATATATAGTAGCATTGGATGCTACAAAAGAGGGTGTTTGGATGAAAAATTTTATCCAAGATTTGGATGTGGTTCCTAGCATAGCCGAGCCAGTTGTCATCTTTTGTGACGACAACGGAGCCATTGTACAAGCTAAAGAGCAAAAATCTTATCGGCGATCCAAGCACATAATGAGGCGTTATCACTTGATTCGAGAGATCATCGATAGAGGCGACATTAGAGTGGAATGTGTTGCCTCAAAAAAGAATATAGCAGATCCACTAACTAAGCCGCTTACCTTGAAAGTTTATGAGAGACATCTTGAGAAAATAGGCCTAAGGACTATAAGTAATTAGCTTTAGGGCAAGTGAGAGATTGTTAGAGTAGTGCCCCGCAGCTAATTAGATTTAGCTTTATAATTACTGCTCTTGTATAAACAGTCTTCTTTTTGCCATATAAATAAAATCACAATCTTCTTCATATCCTTGTGAATTGTCTCATCAACAATCGATATGAAAAAAATCCTCTAGATTATATAAGGCTATAAGGCTAGGTCACGCATGTGATAGTGATCATGAAATTAGTCTCTAAATGCCTTAATCTTAAATTCCCCAAGTCATAGAATTTTTAACATAAGGACATCTTGGATTCAGATAAACTTGCACTAACGATGCATGAGTCAATGAGTTGAATCGTTGTCTTGTTTCATAGATAATCGATATAGTTGACACATGTACATGTTAGTGGGTACTTGGTAGAAGAATAAATTTATTGAGAGACCCGACATAGAGAATTCCATGAGATAGCCGTAGTGGCATTCGATGATGGATTATTCTTTATCTTACGATAGTGCATATAATTAGTTCTTAGACTTGAAGGACTATGATAACCTTATGGTAGGCCCTTATTCTTTGATATACGTCTTGATCACTGATTAGCGGATCATATGAGGTGCACATTGGGTGCAAGCTATCTATGCATAGAGGTCTATGAGTTCCAAGAAAAGGTCCGTTTTCTTATCTTGATGAATGAGTATATCTCCTGTGTTTTCTATAATGATTTTATTCAAGAAAATCTTTGCGTAAGGTCGTGTGTAGATTTGGAAAGGAGTTTTTAAAGTCGAGGACATAAATGAATCAATCATTTAGAATAGTTGCATAGTTATTGGGCTATTAGGGACGCCAAAAATATCTTAACCTTAGGCCACAATTGGGAGATTGAAAACGGAGGGACCGTATTTGCATGGTACGTGTAAGTAGATAAGGTTCGTACCACAATTAATTCACTAATAAATTGGGCTCCATGGGCTTGTGGTTAGACATCGACTATGGAGATTGGGTACTATAAAATTAATAGAGATTAATTCTATAGGTGATTAATTAAATAGTTTAATTAATCGAAAATTGTAAAGAGCTATGAGCCCATGTCTAATTAATTGATTAATCTAATGGATCACACGCCTTCTTCGATTTAGTCATGGTATGAATCTAATTGGAGATTCTCTAATTGGATTAGAGATAATCGCCTAAATTCGATTTAGGCAAATAAAGAGAGATTTTGACTAAAAGTTAAAATTGTTCTTCTTGAATAGATTAATTTGAAGAATCAAATTATTCTAATTGAATTAATAGTTAATTTGATTCAATTACTTTCATTAGTTGAATTAATTGATTCAAGAAGATAATTTAAATATGGAGGGAAAATAAATTATGTATTTAAAGTTAATAGAAATTTATGTAGCACTTTAATTAAATAATTAATTAAAATACCACATAAATTGTAACTTAGATGCCATGTAGACTAAGATATTTTGAAGAAAAGAATCTAGATTATTTCCTCCAAAATTACCTTGCCAACTAAGCATCCAAGTTGGCAAGGATCACATTTTAAATACCAATCAATAACCGCCTCAAACTATCACCACATTTTCAGCCATTGCATCCTTTTGTAGCTGAAATTTTAATTCCTTCCAACTTTCTCATCTCCGCTCATATTCTCTCTTAGATTTATACTTAGATCTAGTCTCTAACCATAGATCTTGAGTGATAATCAAAGAGAAAGAGTAGATCTTCCATTGGAGGTGCAAATCCACATAGTTTCAAAAGATCAAAGGTTAATCTATCTTGGAGGAAGCTCACGACCTCTTCATGCTTTGGAGAAATTTTTCGGTTTCTTGAAGATTCAATCAGAGAATTGAAGATTTGATCAAGATTTGGATTGAATCCATCAAGTTTGGAGTGGATCAAAAGTTGATCAAGTTAAGGAGAAGAGCTCTGGGTTTCTTGGTCTCATTTTCAGTCAAGCTTGGTTTTGAAGCTTCAAAGGTTGGTTTCCTTTTCTTTAATCTAAATTCTACGCTCATATGAGGATTCTATGAAGATTTATGCATTAATTCATGGTGATGAATGATTATTTCTGCTGTGTTTATTTTTTTATTTTTAGCCTAATCTTCATCTTCCACTCGCTAAAAGACAGTTGGGATCAAATGGAGAAAGAAATTTTGAATTGCTTCATGGCACTTGCCAAACAGTGAGCATGATTGAACTCACTAACCCAAACTAGTGGAAAGATAAGCTAGTGGTAGTCTAAATCAATGGATGGCGTGCGCTGAGTCTAAATTGCAAGGATAGACTCCCAGGAGATTTCTGCAATAGAAATGTGCATTCAAGGAATGCATTGTGGACTCTTGTATATTCTTTAAGGAATCAAGTCTCGTATCTTTGAAAAATTGGCAACTTGGGATCGTGATATGGAATTTAGCATAGTTAGCCATCGTGTAGGATTCCCTATAGAGGAGATGAAGAAGGACATGAAAGATTCCAATAGAAACGAGAAAAATGTGAAGGCTTTAACCAAAGAGTCCATGGCCATCAAATAGCAACTATGAAGTTTCCTGTAATTGCTAGGAAAAATAATGATAAAATCGATAATCAACGTGCTTCAGGTAGCAAGTAGACACTGAAAGATATGCAAGAGAAAGAATATCCAATTCTAGACTTATGTCATGCATATCTTTAATGAGTTGTTGGCAAGGAAATTAATTGAGTTGCCTTAACTGAAGTGACCAAAAGAAGTGTGAAAGACCAACAATCCAAAGTATTGTAAGTATCATCCAGTTGTGAGTCACCCAATTACAAAATGCTTTGTGTTTAAAGACAAGATTATGGCATTAGAAAAGGAGGAAAAAATCGTTCTTGACACTGAGGATATCGCTAATGGGAACCTGGTTGGTGTTATGGTAGCTGAAAACACTCCAAAGGAGCCCTTCGAGCATGAAGTGAAATCAATCTATACCATTTTTTGTGAAGAAGAAAGCCCACGTTTAGTTCCTTATTGCACTACTATTACTTTCAGTGAGGAAGATTTGTTGCCGGGGTCAAAGCCTCATAACTGACCACTTTTTGTCTCAGAATTCATGAAGAGTAGAAAGTTAACTGTATAGTAATTGATGGGTAATCAGTCGTCAATATTATGCCCAAGTCCACCATGAGAAAACTAGGAATTCCTATTGAAGAACTTTCGTGCAGTCGATTGACTATCTAAAGTTTCAACCAGGATGGCCAGAAAGCAATTGACATGATTCGTCCAGACCTCATGATTGGAAAATTAAAAGCAAGCACACTATTTCACATAATTGATGTGAGGACTTTATATTATTTACTCCTGGGAAGGCCGTGGCTTTATGAGAATGAAGTGATACCATTCATCCATCATTAGTATTTTAAGTATGTAAAGGATATGGTAATTATGAAAGTTGATGTAGATACAAAGCATTTCACCGATGTAGAGTCACATTTTACTGATGTGAAACTTTACCTTGATCTAGGTTTAGCGAAGGAAGTATTGCCTTTGAAAATTATAAGCAATCACCCAATCGAAGAAAGATGAGTTGAGCTAAGTAAGCTAGCAATTACAGAGGCTAAGGCAGACATTGAAAGCCCCTTACTAGACAATGCTTTCTGAAGTATGCCAAAAACATTAAAGGCAAATAATTACCCGATAATGAAGAAGGGATTGGTGATGCCTATCACTAATATCCACTTGCTAGGCTTAACAAACCTTTCTTGGAAGAAGTGCGTGGAGAAGTCAAGGGAGTGTTTAACCCAAAGATTTACAAGTTGCTTGAAAAGTCTGATTTTGATTTTACCAATTTTCCAAGTTTGGATAAGCTGCAACCTGAATTAACAGGAAAAAGATCCATGGCCTCACTGAGGAACAACAAGAGTTGAGAAGAAAAAGGAGTTCTATGTAGAGCAACCAAAAGTCAGCGTGGGATACATGCTTGCAAAACTAATTAGAATTTGTATAATAAAGAAAGACAAATGTGTCAATGTCCAACATATTACTACAAAAGGTGACACGAAAGATAAAGAGAAGCAAATTGACGAGCATGTCTTTGTTTTCAATTGCCTTGGCACTCGAACAACTCGTTTTTTTGTCTTTGAAAGGCTTGGCACTCCTGGCCAAATGCCAACCTTTAAGAGTAAGCTCGCCGCACGTTGTCACACTGTATTAACTCAGCTTGGCATAGTTGAAGAATGGCAACAGAAGGAACAATCTGATAATGAGAAGACATGTGTGGCAAAAGCAGAAAAGGAAAGGCAAGTCCTTCATTTAACTTAACCTAGCCAAGGCAAATCTAAAATGTTAGTTATCATTGTGTGTGGACCAGTAAGGATACAACGATGCATCATTGGAACTTCTAACGACATAGCAGAGAAACTACAAATAGAGATGAAATAGAGATTGTCATTCACTTTCATTATGTTAGCACCACTAAAGAGCCCTATTTTGAATATTGTGATCAAGCTTTTAAAAAATTAAATAAGTCCATTGAAAGTGGATTTCTACAACCAATGAACTACTTGAAATGAGGACAAACACTTATTCCGATCGTGAAGAAAAATGGATTGATAAGATGGAGTCTTGCATTTAAAAAACGACATATGTCTAACATACAGTCTTATAATGAGACACAAAGATGTAACCATGTGTCTGTCCAAGATAATTCTGACTCTGAAACTTCAAAAGATGAAGTCCAAGATACCTCTCTATAGCTTGAGGATGGTGGGAAGCAATGTTGATTAGTTGAAAGAATTAAATCTTGGCACATTGAAAAAACTGCAGCCTATATTTGTTAGTGCACTCTTGAGTCCCGATGAAGAAAAGTAGTGCCTTGATATTTTATCTGAGTATAGAGATGTCTTTGCTTGGGTAGATAAGGAAATGCCAGGGTTTGGATCCAAAGGTGGCGATTCATTAGCTAGGCATAAAGCATGGGACTTGTCCAGTGAAGCAATCACAACGTGTGCTCCGCCTATGTTTAATTCCTCACATTGAGGTCCAAGTTAACAAGCTTATCGATGTTGGATTTGTTAGGAGGGTTAAGTATCCAACTTGGATTTCCAGCATTGTGCCGCTCAAGAAGAAAAGCGAACAGATATCCATATGTGTTGATTTTTGGGACTTAAATAAAGCATACCCAAAAGATTATTTTTCACTACCTATCATTAAACTCATGATTGATGCAACAACTGGACATAAAATCTTGTCCTTTATGGATGGATTATCTGAGCATAATCAGATAAGGATGTCACCTCAAGATGAAGAATGTACAGCTTTTCGCATGCTTAAAGGTATTTTCTACTACAAAGTAATGCCTTTTGGATTAAAGAATGCTGGTGCAACTTACTAATAGGCTATGTAAAATATTTTCAATGATATGCTGCACACAAGAGTAGAATGTTATGTCGATGGCTTGGTCGTCAAAACTAAGAGAAGAAAGGATCATGTAGAAGATCTTTGTGTGGCGTTTGATCAGTTAAGAAAATATAGCTTAAAGATGAACCCGTTTAAATGTGCCTTTGGAGTCACATCTGGAAAATTCTTCAATTTCATAGTTTGTCACCGTAGAATGAAGGTCAACGCAAGCAAAATTGATGCCATTCAAAAGATGTCGGCACCAAGAAATTTAAAAGAATTGCAAAGCTTACAAGGCAACTTCGCATTCATTTGAAGGTTTATTTCAAACCTTGTTGGGATAAAGGATGTAAAAATGTACTTGATGAAAAAACATGCCCATTTTGTTTGGGATAAAGGATGTAAAAATGTAATTGAAAGTATAAAAAAATTCCTTTCAAATCCCCCAATCTTGGGGGCTCTAGCACTAAAAAAATCATTAATATTGTTTGTTGTTAAGCAAGAAAATCAGTTGGTGCTCAGAAAAGAACAGGCATCTAATTACCTAATCAGGACCCCAATCGAAAATGAGTTAAAGTATTCTCTAGTGGAAAAGATCAGCCTAGCATTGTTCTATGTGATTAAAAAGTTGAAGCACTATTTTGAAGCATATCTTATTCGGCTTATCCTGCGAGCAGATCTAGTAAAGTTTGTGATGTTAAGGCCGATGCTTTTTGGGAGGCTAGCCAAGTGTTCTAGTATGTTTAGTCAGTATGAGATTACTTATATTCCACAGAAAGCTATTAAAGGGCAAACACTGGCCAACCTTCTTATTGATCATCCTATTCTTGCTGAATGGGAACTATGAGATGAATTTTCAGATGAGAATGTCCTATTTGCTGAAATCTTGCTAGAATGGATAATGTTCTTTAGTGGAGCAGCTCGATCTGATGGAGCAAGGGCATGAGTCATCTTTATTTCACTAGAAAAGCAAGTATTGACATACTTTATTGTGTTAAATGAACTATGCTCTAACAATGTCGCAAAGTATCAAGTATTTATTATCGAGCTTCAAATAGCACAAGAAATGGGCATTGCAAAATTGGAAGTGTATCGCTACTCTATTTTGGTCACTAACCAACTCCTGAACGTGTATAAGGTCAAGAAAGATGACCTTGTCCCTTATTTCCAGCAAGCCTCTAATCTGTTAAAGAAATTTGAGGATATCGTCGTATGTCATGTTTCGAGAGAAAAAAATTAGGCTAGCTTATGCCTTGGCCAACTTGGCTACCACTTTAGCTCTTTTAGAAAGGGAAACAACAAATGTCTTATGTGCAATTGATGGATCTTACTTTCACTTGCTAAATTTGATCGTGAAGATACAAAATGTAGTGTCAGTGTCAGTTAGCGATGACAAAGACTGAAGATAACCATTGATTGATTACTTGAACGAAGGAAAGCTGCCATAGGATCCTTGCCATAGAACAAAGGTACGTCAAAAATCATCGTATTTTATCTTATACAAAAATACATTATATCGCCGATCATTCGAAGAAAGTTACCAAAGGTGTTTAAATAGTCAAGAGGTAGTGGATGTCATAGTTGAAGCACATTCAGGATTATATGAAGCACATCAATCAGGTCCCAAACTCCATTTTCAAATCAAGAGAATAGGTTACTATTGGTCAACTATGGTTAAGGATTGCTTGAAATATGCAAAGAGATGCGAAACTTGCCACTGGCATGCTAATTTTACATATCAACCCCCCGAGCCTTTTCATCGCACAGTTGCTTCCTAGTCGTTTGATGCACGGGGTCATGATGTTATTGGGCTCATTTTTCCCAAGTCTTCATGTGGTCATGCTTACATATTGGCAGCAATTGACTATTTCTCTAAGTGGGCGGAGGCAGTTTCCCTCAAAGAAGTAAAGAAAGAAATAGTCATGGAGTTCATCCGATATAATTTTATCTTTCGATATGGAGTGCCCTGATACATTGTCACTGATAATGGAAGGCCATTCTATAACAAGTTGATGGATAACTTTGTGTGCAATTCGGGTTCAAATAACATAACTCGCTAATGTATAATGTGGCTGCAGATAGTTCAGCTAAGGTGTTTAATGAAACATTATGCAATTTATTGAAAAAAGTAGTGTCAAAGTCAAAAAGGGATTGGCATAAAAAAGTTGGAGAAGCTCTTTGGGCCTATCGAACAATGCATCGAAGTGCCACTCAAGCCACGCCATATTCACTGGTTTACAAAATTGAGGCTATCATTCCACTTGAAAATCAAATACCTTCGCTTCGAATAATTATCCAAGAGGGACTCACCATTGAAGATAATGTTCATCTACGTTTTGAAAAATTGGAGACGTTGGATGAAAAAAGATTGGAAATACAACAATAACTTAAATGTTATGAAGCACGTATAGAGAAGGAATTCAATAAAAAAGTGCAACCTCAATCATTTCAAGTAGGAGATTTGGTCTTTGCAATGGAAGATTGATTGTTGTCACCTAGCGAATGGGAAATAAATTTATATTAAAATGGGATGGCCTCTATGTGGTGAAAAAAGTCTATATGAATAGAGCATACAAGTTAGCTGACAAAGATAGACTGCGCATAGGCCCCATAAATGAAAATTTTTTGAAGAGTTATTATCCTTAAAGAAGCTTGTCCATGACATCTGTACCTAAACTGTATGTCACTCTTGGCCCGCATAAGTATAAATTGTGTACGACACCTACCAATAGTAGCACATGTGGTTAAACTGCTAATCTACTCCACCGATGGTATTTCATATGGTTAAAATGAAAAATATCTCACTTCATCCAGGTTGGCTACGCTATGGATACTCTTTGCTAGCATGAGTATAAACTGTGAACGGCCCCCTAAAAATATATATATTTGAATTACGTTATGACTTGATCCTTCCACTAGGGTATATAGGCAGCTTGGAGCTAATCTTTAAGTTCAGTCATATCCTTGATTAATTTTTGAATTGATTGATGAGCTTTAAAAGAAAAAAGTCTATTTCTTTTAGATGTTCTTTGAAAATTGTTTGATGCTATCAAAGCTTATTTTAGATGTTCTTTTTGGAGGATGTTATCAAAGTTTATTTTAGATATTCATTTTGGAAAATGTTATTTAAGTTTATATTAGATGTTTATGTTGGAAGACGTTATCAAAGCCTGCTTTAGATATTCATTTTAGAAGATGTTATCAAAGTTTATTTGAGATGTTTATTTCAAAGGTCGTGGTGCAAGCAAAAAAATAAAAAAACTAAGAAATAAAGGTTGTGGAAAGAAAGAAATAACAAATTATATTACGAAGTTATTAAATAGATATTCCCTTACATTAAAGGAAAGGGAAAGCGACATCAAACAAAATAAAAATGCACAAAACGAGGGAAAATAAAATGGTCTTCAAACAAAAAGGTTCAAATTCTCCAACTTTTCTTTGGCAACTTCTACTTGCTTCATCGCAGTATTTAAATTTTTAGTTGTTTTATTGTTGAGAGAAGAAGTATTTTCAATAGCAGCAATCTCTTCTTCAATCTCATGAACCTTAACTTGGACACTTTGAAGAATTTGTTGCTGTTAATTCTGTAAAGGCATTAAGTTTCTCCTGCATTTCCCCAAATTATTGAGTTCTTATTCCGCTTTGTTTTCTTTAGTGTGAGCATCATGCAAACAATCCTTAGCTTCTTTCATTTGTCGAGCGAGAAGTTCTTTGGATGCTTTCCTAAGAGATGAGGACTTTGCATTATCATGGGTAGCAGTTTTGTCAAACAACCTCTTTAACCTCTCTTCTAGATAGGAAACATCAAATTTACTAAGACTCTTTATAGATATAAGTACAATTTGAACTTCATTGTGAACGGATGAAATAGAGTCAATTGAAGTATTCAATATCTTTCCACAAAGATCACCCCACAATATTTGAAAAAATTTCTTTTGATGATTAAGCACAAGTTTCTCTCCCTCAGATATTGAAACATCAACATATTGAGGCGGCTCTTTCATTTTAGCTGGTCAACTACTTCTTTTTCACTTTCATAGTGATTGGAGTGTACGAGTTAGGCCCTGTGGTTGAGTCCTGGCTATCCTGTGATTTCTTGTTATCATCAATGCTAAGAATTTCTTTTTCCAACTGAAAAAAAAAAGATGTAAAAAAAATGTGTTAAATTAAGTAATAATCACGAAAATAATATTATTTAAGAAATAACCTTTTTTTCAAAAACTTAAGTTGGTGAGGGATTACTCCTAATTTCATTGCCATCAACATCAATTTGTTTGGAAGTTTTGGGATTTCTTTTAAGCCTTTTTCAGCAGCGATATGTACTATCACTCTCTTCCAAAGGATGAAAAACACATTTTCTCTTATTTAGTTCAAGAGATTCTATAATTTCCACAATTTCAACATCATGATTATCATTAATCGGCGGATTAACTCCTTCATCTTGTTCATTATTTTTGCTCGAACTATTGGCTTCATAAAAGTCAAACTCTCAAGGTTCTCATCAAAATAATCTCCATAAATGTTAGTTCACCATTTTTTCTTTTAATCCTCAGATGAAAATTTCTTTGCATTCAGGGGCATATTAGGAAGTTACGCTTCGACATAGATTTGGATAAAGTACATAATCGCCAATAATGGAGTCCATCCTCTAAATCAGCTTGACAAAAATCAGTCTAAGAACTCTCGATACTTCTTGATAATGTCCAAATTGACGAATAAATTGATGAGGGCTATAAGGCTCACTAATGAAATATTCACCTTATTGTAAATGGAGGTAATTCAAGCGAATTGCGATGAAATAATCTTGCTCAAGTTCTTTATAGGCCTGTCAATGGATAGGGTAAGACCCTATCCGGACCCAAAGAATGGGGTAGAGACCCATACCCATAC
>JACFYI010003854.1:299881-334411 GCA_014898755.1 Handroanthus guayacan
TGAAAGAAATCATTTGGTAACAATTGTAATTATCGAAATTCATTTAATTCAACTTTGGATATAAGACCTCATTTAGATCATCAAAAATAGTTTTGTTAAAGGATATGGAGTTTCAATTTAAATATATTACATTTAAAGAAAAAATATCAAAATAGCTCAAAATCAACATCCTTCAACGGCAGTCCACTTTTCGATTGCTTTAAAAATTCATCTCAATGAGTTAAAATCTATATTTTAACTCCATAAATAACTAGACTCGATAATCTTTTTAATGGTATATTTTTCAGGTTAATTTGATAAGGAAAAGTTGGATTATTAAAATTTGGAAAGTAGAAGTCAAGGCAGAGTTCAATCCAGTTTCTTGGAAATCTGGCGGGTTATGTTCTAAAAATGTTTTTAGCCATATTTTTCCATGTTTTTGAGTAAATCTAAATTCTAATGTTATCTACACTTAAAGAGGTTTTCAACGGTATATCATATGAGCAATTTGGACAAGAGCAAATCACATTTCCAAGGTCGAGAAGTTGGAAGAAAGGCAGAAACCTCATTAATTTCCGGCAAAAGAGGCAGTCTGCCTTCCGAGGGAATTTTTGCTCATTTTTTTTTTTCATAATTCTTGATTCTAAAGGCATCTAAACTCAAAGAGATTTCCAACAGTATATTATAAGGGCTATTTGAACAAGTGGAAGTCGAGTTTTTATGGTTAAGAAATGAAGGGTTGTGCTGGATAAAGCGACCCGAGAGCTGTCCGTTTTCTTACATTTTTAAATGTTCAAGTCTTTTATTAAATCTATATCTCCCATCTCCTTTCATTTTCAGTCTCAAAACCTCTTAGTCCATGGTCCATAGATGGTCAAGTTATGATTTCATAAGGATAATCATCATATCAACAAATATAAAAAAGAAATGAGCCAATGAATGCAAGAAAATGAATGTGATCAACAAGTATATAGGCTCACTCAAGAACATGTAACAACAATAATATAAAGATAATCATATTTACGAGGAAAGAGAGAAGAGCCATAAGTCTTACTTATCCTTGCTACACTTATCAAAAGTGATCTAAACTTTCCAAAACTTGTTTCAAACACCTAAAATAGAGATAACAACATGCTAAACTCCTTACAAACCAAACTCAAACACTTATCATATTAACATTCTTGCTTACGAAATCTTGAGAGTGAGAACACCATCTATTTTCCCTTGGTTTGCTCTTGATTTGCTTAAAAAAATTCAAGTGTTTGTGTGTGCAAAATGTGGCTGCCGACAGAGAGGAAAAGAGAGGTGGAAAGAAGCTATTTTCTTGCTGAAAATGAAGTGAAAATGTAAAGCAACCAAGTCCCAATTACATTGATTTATAAGTGAGGAAAAAGGAAATACTTGGTCCAAAAATTTTGTTAATAAAATATTGCCATCAAATCCCACAATTTCATGGAAGAATTCGGCTGGTGTGATGGCAAATCTATTCTGCCAATTTCTTGCTTGTTTCTCTCTCTTTTTTTTTTTTTTTTTTTTTTTTTTTTTTGTAATTGTTTAATTAATGGATCAAGAAATGGGCTGCAATTGGGCTTGTAATTAGGCCATGATCTTGGGCTTAAATTAAGCTAAATGGGCCAAAAATTGCAAGAAGTCGGGGCTCGAACACAAAGATAATTTTCAAATGTGAGAAATGAATTCGAATGGTAGTATAATTCTCGCGATAATGAAATTGATTTACTGTTCGAAAAATAAATGTTTAGAATTTAATTAGGGAAAATTTGGGATATTACATTGAGACTTTGTTTAACCATTTGTAGATGCTCGCCAAAGCAGGAATGCCTAAGCTTACTTTTCCACTAGTCGCCATCATGCTTGCTATTTTAAAAGTAGTTGGATGTATTGTTCATTAATCGGAAGAATGAAAGTATAGAGCCAGCATTCCAGATACACTGCCAAATAAGTTTTATCTCTCAATCTTCTATTAATTCGAAGTTTCAAAAAATGGTGTTTTTTCCATTATGGCCCAGTCTTGATGAGCATCAAAATCGCCAAAAAAGATTATGAGTTGATTTTGGGTGAGCTTTCTTCTTTTCCTTACGCAGAGGAGGTTGCCGATATTTCATATCCTTCTTAGACCAAAATGAAATCCACATCTCAATGGAAACTTTAGAAAATTGGCCCCCGATGGCATTTTTTCGAAGCAAATGATAAGCATGGAATACATATATGCAAAAACATGGAATAAATCTATTATTTGTCTGATCAATGCTAGTAAACTCTTTCAAGCTTGGAATTACTTTATCATAAAGTAACCCAGTCAAAGAAAAGCCAGCTAGAGAATGCAAGTCCCACAAAGAAATGGCAAATCTCCGAAAGATGTCAAAAGAGTATTAGTGAGCGAGCACTAAGTTCAAAGAATGCTTTCATAATTTCAGAATTTCAATCATATGGGAATAAAAAGCATCGATGGAGTTATAGGTCTACGCACCATCAAGCTTATATCCGCATCGGTTGAGAACATTTTTAGTCCACTTCCAGTACCTTTTGATATATTGGAATTCACCAGCAAATTGATGGACATCTCCCCATCTAGCCTTTCCTTAAATAATCCAACGGTCCAACGTTGGAAGAAAATTCTCGTTTGAGAATTAACGACTACCCCGATTGGTTGAATTTGATTATTGACGACGAATTAATTCATTCGAATGCTGGTGATGAGCAGCCAATGATATTCACTCTTCTGATGTCTTGCTCAAGGAAACTTCTCCAGACCACTCTTTTATATAGAGCAAATTCGCCAATTGTGGCCATGATCTTGCATATTGACACGCAATAGGGGTGCATATCTATTAGAGTAGTGCCCCGTAGGCAATTAAATTTGGCTTGTAATAACTGCTCTTGTATAAACGATCTTGTTTTTGCAATATAAATAAAATGATAATCTTCTTCATATTCTCGTGAATTGTCTCATCAACAATTGATATGAAAAAAGTTCTCTAGATCGTATAAGGCTATGAGGCTAGGTCATGCATATGATGGTGATCATGAAATTAGTTTCTAAATGTTTTGATCTTAAATTCTCTAAGTCATTAAATCTTTGACACGAGAATATCTTAGATTCGGACAAACTTGCACTAATGATGCATAATTCAAGGGGTTGAATTGTTGTCCCGTTTCATGGGTAATTGGTGTAGTGGACACTGGTATATATTAGTTGGTGCTTTTTAGAAGAACAAGGTCACCGAGAGACCCGATATAGAGAATTCAATGAGATAGCCATAGTGGCATTTGGTGATGGATTATTCTCTATTTTATGATAGTGCATATAATTAGTCCTTAAACTTGAAGGACCATGGTGACCTTATGCTAGATCCTTGCTCTTTGATATGCATCTCAACCACTTACTAGCAGATCACATGAGGTGCATGTTGGGAACAAGCTATCTACGCGTAGAGGTTTGTGAGTCCCAAGAAAGGATCTGTTTTCTCGTTTTGATGAATGGGAATGTCTCTTATATTTTCTATGATGATTCGATTCAAGAAAATCTTTGTGCACGATGGTGTGTCGATTTGAAAAAGATTTTCAAAGTCAAGAATACAAATGAACCAATAATTAAGAATAAATGCATAGTTATTAAGCTATTAGGGACACCGAAAATATCTTAACCCTGGGCCATAATTGGAAGATGAAAACGGAGGGACCATATTTATATGGTACGCATAAGTAAATGAGACTTGCACGAATTAATTCACGAATAAATTGGGCTCCATAAGCTTAATGTTAGACATCGACTGTGGAAATTTGGTGCTCTAGAATTAATTGAAATTAATTCTTTGAGCGATTAATTAAATGGTTTAATTAATCATAAATCGTAAAGAATTACAAGTCCATATCTACTTAATTGATAAATCTAGAGGGTCACATCCTTTCTCGATATTATCCTTGGGATGAATTTAATAGAAATTCTCCAATTAAATTATAGAGAAATTGCCTAAATTGGTTTTAGGCTAATGAAGAGAATTTTTTGACTAAAAGTGAAAATGTTTGACCTAAATCAAAGTGAATTTTCTTGGATAGATTAATTTGATGTATCAAACTAGTTTAATTAAATTAATTATTAATTTAATTTAATTAATTTCAATAGTTTATTTTAATTTATCCAAGTAGAAGAATTAAATTAGAGAAAGAATTTATCTTCATCAATGCCTAGTTGAAGAACTATGTAGCATTTCAATTAAAGTGTTAATTAAAATACCATATGGAATATCCTACTTGGATACAATGTGAACCAATGAAATTTAAAAGAAGGATCTAAATTCTTCCCTCCAACTTTTATGCCACCTAAGACCCCAAATAGGATATAAATAACTACTGTCACACTTCTCACAGCTTAACTTGGTCGAAAATTCAACAAGAAAAATTTGAAAATTTTGAAAAATTCTCTCTCCCTCCAAAAATCAAGTTTCTCTTCATCTTTTCCATTAGATCTTCATACCTAAGTTTAGGTCTAATCTAAACCTGAGAAGACTCAAAAGAGAAAGTGTGGATCCAACATCAAAGTGTGAATCCACCTAAGAGATTCATAAATCAAGCATTGGTTTATGCAAAGGAACTCACAATCTTGAGGAATTTTGAGAAAAACTTTCGATTCTTTGAAGATTCGAAAGAAGATCAAGACTTTCTTTCAAGTGTTTGGGAAGATCAAGCATTGAATTGGATCATTCAAGGAGATCAAGTGTTGATCAAAGATTGAAGACCAAGTTTCGGTCATTGGAAGAGTGCTCGTGGGCAAATTGATTTTTTCATTGGATCAAAGTAATTTTCTCACCTCTAAATTTAGATTTATGCTCATGTGGTGATCCTTGATGTTTTAGGCTATTTATTCATATTTGATGAATGTCATTTAATGTTTCTTCCGCTGCAGTTTTTGATTTATTTGTCTTATCTTCACCTTCAGTATCGTCAAATAAATGTCTTTCTCGATTGATTGACTTTCATCATCAAGAATAGCTAATTGTTGCAATCAGGAAATCTTGACATATCTTTGAAATGAACCATCACTAGCCTACTAAAGTATAAACATAAATTGAAATAGGTTAAGTTTTCTTGTCCATGGAATTTTGGAAAATCCATATATAAACGACATTAATCCAGAATTTGACTTCCCCAAAGTTTTGAAGTTTGGTCAAACAAGTGCATAGGTGTGTGACATGGTTCAAGGAATGAAAACAAAGCACACACGCATATATATGTGTATGTACAAATACATACATACATACATATATATATTCAAATCAAAGAAGAAAAAAATAGAACCATTAAGTGGCCTTGTGAAACTTAATACTTACACTTATGTGTGTGACATGTAAGGTCATAAACACACACACGAACAAACAAAAAAAATTAAAAAAGGGGGCCATTGACTAAGCTTAATTCTCTCCTCAAATACAATTTGGCCGAACCAAGAGAAGATAGATCTCACAAAAATATAACTTGGTTATCACTTCTGGAATAATTGCACAAGACTACCTTCGAAGGAAAGATGAGAACTTGTCTTCTGAACCAAAAAAGAGAGAAATTAAAAAGGGAAAAAGAGGGGGATTTTCAGATTCTCAGTTTTGCACTTCCAAACCTTGTGATGCAACTCTTCATGGTATGGGCTCCCCTGGCAGCACCTCTTTATTGAAGGTATGTCAAGGTTTCCCATCTCAAGTAGGATTTTCAATTCAAGAGGATTTGGGAGATGTGTTTCGACTGGATTCAATTTTCAGGTTTGTAGAAGAAGTGCATTTGCAATGAAATTCTCATTCTTGACTAGGGTTTTCCCTGTTTTTGAAGAGTTATAATTTAAAGTTGGATCCATCTTGGGGTTTAGAATTTTAGAGATCTATTCTTTTGGATTTAAACTAGAAATGGCATCATGCTAGGATTAGGAGTCCACTTCCTACCAAAAGAAGGAATTTAACCCGAGAGAGAGAGAGAGAGAGAGAGAGAGAGAGAGAGAGAGAGAGAGAGAGAGAGAGAGAGAGAGAAATCCTGATTCTAGAATTCAGAGAATCGAGCATTTCCATATTTTGAAGAGATAGGTGTTTTTAGTTTGATGAGACTCTATAATTCTTAAATTTTCTTTTGAAGATTGGGTTATTAGGATGGCAGAGAAAAGAAAACAAGTTGTGTAAAAGTAGAAATTTCAAAACACACCGATCATATTTGGCGAAATGTCCAAATCATAAAAGACTTGAAAGGAGCTACGGTCTTGTAGAATATTATTTGATTTGGAATAGCCTTACATGCTTGCCATTAATCTTATCAGACTTTGGGAAATTTTGTCTTATGTCCAGTAGACTTCAAAAGATCAAGTGATAGCATTATCTTAGTATTTTATGCATGCAATTTTAATGATGACTTCTTTTAAAATCCCAAATGCAAATTATCTTGTGGGACCCCGGGCTAATCAGACTAAGAGATAAGTGCATCAATCAAATGCTAATTATTAAAGCCAATAAATCCAAATTGAATTATGCAAAGTAAACTGAATGCTACTGATTCATCTAGCGAAGAGTGATCACTACTATACTTCAAGTCCTTACTCCAGTTGCCATTTCATGAATTTTTCACTAAGCTTTGAAGTGGGGGGGCATTTGTAGACGATTAACTTTTTGTCCAATTGAAGCGCAACACTTATGAAGTTATATGCCAAATATCAATTAAAGTATTTCTATTTATTATTTGAGAATTGGTAAATTAATTCCAAAAGAAATAAATAGAAATTGATTGATATTCTTAATATTCATCTTTGGACAAATCAAATGCTGCTAAATGTCAAAATGAGGTGTTACAACCAATTAAATCAAATTCTATAGTCAACAAAGTTCTAAGTCAATCAAATTGCGACAAGTGGCATATTTAAATATGTAAACCAATCAAATTAGGGCATCAATTTGATATTATTTGAAAACATAATATCAAATCGATAAGATAATTATCCAAAGAGTTTATAAATCTGTGAATTATATTAGAAGAAATCTAAGTGAGCTAGAGATCTTAAGCCCAAAAATCTATATGAAGAGGTGATCTACAGCTCAGTTTACACATCACAAGTCATTCAAGCTAGAGAAGAGTTGAAGAAAGTCCTCTCTGCAAAATATAAAGGAGATCTACAGTATTCCAAGTAAATATCACAGCGTTTGTTGCAAAGTTATTCAGAGTTTTATTGTTTGATTTGAGATCAAGCTACAAAACCCTTGGATTAATATTATTGGAAAAAGATTTGAAGCTTGAAGAAGATCAAGCAAATAATTTTACTCCGAAATTCATTAAAGCTCAAGTTCATGTTCAAATGAAGATCTCGGCGTTCATCGAGAAATTCACCGAGTTTTACGTTTGATTCGAGAAAAAGGCGCGAAGTCTCTTGCATTAACGCTATTGAAGACAAAATTACTCTCAAGGTAGACCAAGGCATAGAATTGACTTCAAATCTTAAATTCAAATCCCAAGTTCAATTTTGAAGGAAGAATCAAGAGAATATTATTTTCTCCGAAAATGTAATTTTCTTTAATTTTCTATTTGGCACATAATTTTCACTGCGAAATGTGTGTAAACATATGCATCTCTGAAATGCATGAAAATTATACTACATTAGGAGATAATTACAGCGAGAATAATTAAAACATGGAATTCTATACTTGTGGACCACTTAATTTGCTTATATTTGTTTCAAATTGAGATGGTAATGGAGCATTTGAGCCTTGGCTCATGTTTAGTTGCTCATCTCTCCCTGGACTCCCTCTACGGTTTCCCTGACTTTGCAAAAAATGGAAACTTTCATTGGTATATACATTTACCTCAAAAGTTTAAATAGTATATTACCGCTCCTCTATTTCATATAAATAGCAAGTTACCTACTGGTGGATATCGAATCCAATGAAAAATAAAATATCTACTCCAAAAGAATTATGATTTGTAAATAGCAGTAAGTAAGGTCATAACCACATGAATTGACCAATTTTATTTCTTTCAAAATTACTTAGAGAAAATTAACCTGGGGGGAGGGGGGTTATGAGTGAAGGATTAGAAAATTTAAAGAAAATAGTTTGCAAAAAGAAACATTTAAATAAATATGAATGGAAGTCTAGTCAAGGTATAATTTTAGTTTTGGTTTATGAATTCGATCATTGATGCAAAGATGAGTTTCTTTATCCTTAGATAAGTTGGTTATAGTTACTCATGAATACCCTAAGAACCTGTCTCTCTTTATTTTTTTCGATAATCAAGAGAAGCTTGATGATTATTTCTCTTGCCAATAAACAACCATAGAGAAGATCTTAAAATTTAATTTATCAACAGCGTTAAGAATTAGAGGACTACCAATTCTAGTCAACAAATGGACACAAGCAGGGTTTATTTAGTTTTGATCATATATTTCTATAACATGAATCGAGCACATTTCCTTATACTCAACCATGCTTTTTGCTACTAATTATCAGAACATTTAAACAATTACAGATTTAAAGCCCTAACTAGCAAGGAAAACATTCTAAGCTATCAAATATGGGCCCTATATTTAATAAACTTGAATATTTGTAATGAAAACAAAAAATATATGAATACTCAAGAATAAAGAATCAAGAAAGAATAAATTAGATTTCGCAAATTTTGAAGAACCAAAACTTCAATTATCCTCAACTATATGAAAGGAGTTTAGCAACTTATGTTCAAAAGAGAAAACACAAGAACTTGAAAATTGCAGAGAAAATAAAATCTAAAAGTTAGATGTCTAATAAGACTCCTAAGTTTTCCTTATACAGGCAACCAATCCCTTCAAAAGGGGGAACAAAAAAAAAAAAAAGAAAAAGGAATCCTTTTCCTAAAGTAAGTCAATCTTAAAAGAATTCTAATAAACAAAGAAACATAGCATAAATAAACTCCTAAAACAAGGAAACAAAATAAAACCCCATTGAAAATTATTAGATAATGACACAAGTCGAATTCTTTAGCTTGCCCATGTTTTTCTGCACCATATTTTCATCCTTTTGGCCTCTTGTCTTCTTCAAAATATGACCTTGAGTTCAACTATGCCAAATACTTGATTTTAAGCTCTTTTTTATCCAAGTCTTTAACCTACTTCCTAAAATATAAAATATAAAATAAAATCCAAGAATCAAGCGATTAAACCATTAAACATATGGGCAAATAATATATAATAAATGAAATTTATGTGACTTATTACCCCCTCTCTGTTTCATATAAATGGCACAAACACACATTACACACTATAAACAATTTTGACCTTAGATTAGTAGGATTCTTGCACGTTCATTTGTTATGCTCAGCATGCAAGTAGTTTTTGCATACATGAGTCAACCCCTTTTAGCTGAGGTGGGTAGATCCTTAGTTTGGCTTTCTCTTCTGAGTTTTTTCAATCTCACTCTCTTTGTCTTAACATTCGGTGGTAGAAGTGGTTGATATCCAATTATTATGAAATCAATTTGACCCCTCACACCATGAATCATATGGACATATATTTTCACCTACATATCTATTCTGTGGAATGGGTTTACGTAGTCCTCAAATTTCCTTCTGATGTGTAACATGGCAGTATATGCATGTGGACGCAAATACCCTATCAATTGGAACATTCCACAACCACAAGACCTCTTAAACAAATCAATAGCATGCTTTTCACTTGGATGTTCAACTTCAAATTCTTCTTCTCTACACCATTTAGGAAAACAATTTCTAGACAGTTCATAGCATTTGTCCAATCTCTTCAATATGTCTGGACAAACAATCCCAGAGTACTTCTCCATGCCTTGCTTCTTCACTTGAACTCTTGTTATCAACCTTTCTCTTATATGTTCAAACCTACAAATAATTGGTCTGTCCTTTTCTTTCAAGATATGGTTCTTGAATGACCCACATAAGTTATTAACCAAGATATCTAATTTGCAATATGTGGAGAAGTATGCCCTTGACCAATGATGGAGGAATCTTCCTCAACCACTCAACTGCAATCTCATAATCTGGTAAAAGATTTGGATCAACTTCTTCAATTTTCATCATCCAGTACGCATGCTCATTTTTGTTTGCAGTATAAGCTACTTTCCAGAAAAGGTCTTTCAAACCTATAGCACTGTATTTTTGCTTGAATTTTTTATATAAATGCCATGCACAAAACCTATGCTCATTATGTGGCAATAACTATTGTACCACATCTAACAACCTCTTCTATTTATCTGCAATTATTATGTAATTCCCATCACCCATATCAACTAATAACTCCTCAATAAACTAAACCTATGTATCTTTATTCTCTATGTGAACAACAACCATTGCAATTAGTGGCATGTTATCATTTCTATCTCCGCCCATAGCCACCAATAGTTGACCACCATATACCATCTTTAGGAAACATCCATCAAGGCCAATGATATGCCTATAGCCTAACAAGAAAGCATCTTTCATTGCATCAAGGCTGAAATACATCCTATCAAATGTGATAGGATTTATGTCAAAATGTGTTTTCAGTATGAGCTTATTTGCTAGACTGCTTTCCTTCACTGTCTCACTATTGTCCCAAAAAAGCTCATATTCATTGCTGTCAACTCATCTTATTGTGGAAAATGCCATTTTCTTGGTTCTCATTACTTGTAAGTGTCAACCTCCAAACCCATGTTCTCCTAATAATTTGTTTAAGTCTTTGTAGGCCAATGTTTGGATCATCCCCAACATGCTTTTCAATCTTTAATACTAAGTACTTGTAAGTGGCAAGTTCATTCTCATGACTCCTAGCTGATGTATGCTTTCCCACGACCATTTTTCACTTGAAAAATAGTGTTGTTTTCGATTGGAGTAGCATGTATTCTCCAATCACAACCATATTTGCACTTCACAGTTATCCTTTTGTTGTCATTGTTCACAAACTGTGTTTCATAACTCCTTTTAACACACCAATCTCCAAGTACTCATCTGTACTTCTGTGTAGAGGAGAACCTCAATTCCACTATCATCTCAAAGTCATCCATCTTTTCACTTGCTTTGAACATTGGGAATTTATCTCTCATCTTCAGAACTAGATAAACTCTTGAGCTCATTAGCATCATCTCCATCACTATACCAGTATTCTTTAGCTATGTTTTTTTTTTCTCCTTTTTGCAATATTTGAATTTTTTCCCCATTTTTCTCAATTTTTTTATTGTCTTGCTCATATTCTTGTTAAGAAAGATATCATTTTCAGACTTCTCAACATCTTCATAAGCATCACTTGGTGCATTTGATTGTCCCTCATTAGATTCAATAGTGTTGTAGTTACAGTCTTTTGAGTTATCATTAGAGAAAGAAAGAAGCTAACTCCTCCTCATTAGCCACTTCTTCATTTCCTGAAGTGCCACTTCCTCATTTGCCTCAACTGTCATTTATTCTCTTACCTTATTTGTCACTTCAACTTCTTTATTTGCATTATGAAAGTCAAATTCTACCTGTGCATTGTCAAATTCAAAATTTGTCCCCGTCACATTTGTCTTGTAACCTTTTCTATGTTAGAACCAAGTGCATCGGCCTCATTCATAGCCTCATAATTCTCTCCCAAGTTAACAGTAGGTGCATCTTGATCATATAAACTATAACCAGCCACAACTAATGGTTCACAGTCAATCTCCTATGCATAAATAGTGTAAACACCTAGCCCTTTGTGTGTGAAACAAGGTCTATAATCCCAATGTCCCCATTGCATGACCTAAGGCCATTTTCCATTGACATCTCTGGTATTATATAATGAAAGACCACTTGAGACTTTTTACCCCTGGCTTCAGTATACCATTTATATAAAACATCATGATTCATTGGGTCTATATCTATGTCCTTATGCATATGCATCTTTCCACCTTTATATCTCAATTGTGGGTCCCTAACAAACTGACCTCCTATCCAAATCCTTACATCATCCAACTCCATGTTGTCCTGCCAGCAAAAATAGTAATAATAATATGAAAATTAGTCACTATTTATAGAAAAGGGAAAAAGCAATGGGACTATCGACTTGTTTAAACATTCTCAGTAAAAGAAACATAAAAATGGATCACTTGTCTTTAAAATTTTCAAAACCCATATTTGGTTTGACAATTCAAAGATTCTTAATAAAACACAATAACAAATCGAAGATTCTCAATAAAAGGAACAAAAAGGTATCACTTATCTTTAAAAAATTCAAAACGCCTTTCCAATCAACACATACTCCACACACCAATTTTAAAGAATCAACAAACAACTGCCAGTCAACCCATCAAGTAAACCCACTGCAACTAACAACTAATAATAGTACTTAATAATGCATGCACAGTAGAGAACAATAACACTACCCTATCAACATGAAAGTAATAGAGACTACCAAATGCTACTGACAAAATAAACCACAGGATTCAGATTACCTTAAGAAATAAGCAGTGAATTAGAGAAAAACACCTCCACTTGATTGAGAAAATGTTAGAAATTCAAATTTATGAAACTTGATTATCGAATTTTGTTCTTCGCAATTAAAAACTACTAAGAACAAAATTAATCAGTGAAATTGGGTAAAAACAACTTCAACAAAGTTAAATTTTGTCTCAAATTTGCTCGGAGATATTCGTGGAAAGCAATTGTTGGTTCACTACTTTTGGATTTTTCAAGCTTAGGGTTCTTTGTGTTTTGAATTAGGGTTACGAAATTGGGAGGCGCATTGTGAATCTGGTGGAGAAATCTCAGCTATTCAACTATAATAAATACAAGGGAATCTTTGACATTATACAAGTCCCTATACTCTGTGGATCTACTTGCAGCACATATGAAATGTTTGGAAAAACAGATGGGGTATAAGTTGTTGTATGCAATTCACTCTAAATATAAGTTTAAAACTCCCTACTCATTTTTTCATTTAAAGAACTTATGAGTTCCTAGAATGAGATTCATAAACTCTTTCTCCAAAAAGTTATCAAACACTTTATAATATAATCTAAGATGTTTTGAAGAGATTATAAATTCATCCAAATGCCCTGTGAGTTAATTTAAAACTACCAATAAGCTCATATATTTTATAAAACATTTTTTTAACTTCTAAAATATTAGATCTTAATTTTAAAAATAATTTTCTGAAGTATTTGGATAAAATATTATTCTAAGAGTTAAAGATATTAGCAATAACAATTTTATAACTTAAATAAAAATGAGCATGTCAATGTGAATAACTTTTTTCCAAAATAATATATGAATTCCTAAGTTTAGTAAATCTTATAAAATGTGTTTGAGAACTTTTTAGATGACATAAAATATTTAGCAATATTCTTTCAAAAAAATAATATTGGTTTAATGCTGCCTCAATTTGGGAACTTTGGGCTTATACATTGTAAGAATGTAATTCTGATATTGGGCGGCTTAGGCCCAATAATTGACCCATTCCCAACAATAGAAAAAGACCAATCCAATCCATTCATTTCTACCGCCAAAGGTTACGGAAAGAGGGCGTACTATCTGGAAGCTCCGAGTCTCGGAACTTTCGCGAAAATGGCAGAACATTCATCCTTCCAATCGTCCCATGTATATATTTGGGCGTATTGCGTTATTCTGGACGTAGAGAAATTGCAGTAAGCTTTAGTCACAAAGAGGCTATAGTATTTCTGCCATTCTTAAGCAAAATGTCTCTGATTCCAAGCTTTTTTGGCAACCGACGGTGCAATATCTTCGATCCATTCTCTTTGGATATTTGGGATCCCTTTGAGGGCTTCCCTTTCTCCACCGCCATCGCCAATTTCCCCTCCTCCGCGAGAGAAACCACCGCAGTAGCTAACGCCCGCATCGATTGGAAAGAGACGCCAGAGGCCCATGTCTTCAAGGTGGATGTTCCGGGATTGAAGAAGGAAGAAGTGAAGGTGGAGGTTGAGGATGGTACTATTCTGCAAATAAGTGGGGAGAGGAGCAAGGAGCAGGAGGAGAAGAATGATAAGTGGCACCGCATGGAGAGGAGCAGCGGCAAGTTCCTACGCCGGTTCAGGCTGCCGGAGAATGCCAAGTTGGATCAGGTGAAGGCGGCGATGGAGAATGGGGTGCTGACGGTTACTGTGCCGAAGGAGGAAGTGAAGAAGCCTGAGGCTAAGGCCATTGACATCTCCGGTTGAGCGGTCAACATCGTTATTATCTTATCAGTTCAGGTGATTTTACGTTCTGTTTTCTTTGACAATGTTGTGATTAAATGTATGGATACATAATTGGAGGAGAAAAAATTGTGCATTTCCATTGTAAAGATCTACCATTTTCTGTATTGCCAACTTCTTGGAAATTTTCGTCTGTAATAAAAAAACGGGGCACAGCTTTTGTTTATGAACTTATTTTCAACGATTGGAATGCAAAATGTAAGGGAGAAAACAGCAATTTATTCCTTGTTGGGGAACAAATAGAACTTCTATCTTGCGGGTAATTAGAATAACCAATTAGTTGATTAAGTTATACAATTAGTTAGATATGTAAGTTAATCAACGAACCCAAGCTTCAGAAGCAATAAATATTTAGTGATGTGGTGGGTGTCTATTTTGTGATGCATAATGCATTATACTAGAACCTGTGCTCCATCAAGTCAAGATTCTTGCTCATATTGTAGAATCCGCTTACAACGTAATGCTGATGGTGGGCTTTGAATATTCGTGGTACGCCGATGGTGGGCTTTAAAGATTTGTTGTCCAGACTCAAGACTCCAAGATAGGTCTATAGATGGAAAGGATGTTATCCGAGAGAAAGATGGAATTATATTAAATTTCTTGAACTATAGATGTTTTTGAACTCAGTCACTTTAAAAAAATTTCAAATCTCTATTTGAATTAGATGAATATTGATAGTTTGCAACATAGTTTAATTTTTCGGTGGAATTTTCACCGGAATTTATTTACACACGTCATTTGTGTGAATTATAAGAGTGGAATTGTTCATTTAAAAACACCTCTCATTTTCTTCTCGAGTAAAACATTGAATTAGTGAGGGAAGCGTATCTTCATGTTATGTTATTGTCAATTTCTGAGTAAATGCTTTAAATGGACTATTCTATTTTTATATTTTACACGAACGATGCATGTACATGGAACCCAGTGGAATATTTCATTAGAAAATTAGATTTTATTGCAAATTGTAAATGTTTATTTAGTTTAGATGGTGATTTGAAATATTTTTTATTTTAGGTGGTAAAGTATAAAAATACCTATAATTTAGGAAATTTGATAGATTTTTCCCAAAAGAAAAGTGGAAGAATCAATATTATTGTCATGCCCCAGGCCCAGGGGCCGGGAGACTCGAGATTTGCCTAAGAATTCACCGTGTACAACCTGAAATTGAGTTGTGAACAACGTGTTCAAAAGAAATATCTAATGGTTGCACATGGATTCTTTGGCCATTACTTATATGTTGGGGACTATTTCATTAATATCCCAATGTGGGATATCACAATTACCCCTCCTTCAGAACGCAACGTCCTCGTTGCGATATAACTGGCCTAGGACCGCCCACCGGACGTCGGGACTCTAGAGGTGGCTCCTACAGGCTCAAGAGGTGGCTCCCGCGCAAGTAGCACTTTGCCCCGTAGGCTCAAGAGGTGGCTCCCATATGCGTAGCACTTTGCCTTGTATAGCACTTAGCTCCCTTTGATTGGTGGTCGGCTCTAATACTATTTGTCACGTCTCAGGCCCAGGGGCCGGGAGATGCAAGATTTGCCTGAGAATTCACCGTGTACAACCTGAAATTAAGCTGTGAACAACGTGCTCAAAAGAGATATCTAATGGTTGCATATGGATTCTTTGGCCATTACTTATATATTGGGGACTATTTCATTAATATCTCAATATGAGATATCACAATTATTATGTACATGGCCAAAAGATCTAGACTCATTACATCAAAGTACATTAGATGATGTCCTGTTTAAGGAATAATTAGCTCAATATTCTTTGAGGTTCAGTATAATTACTAAAACATCCATTGGGGTTTGCATAGGATTGGATAATTATCATTATATCATTAAAAAATTTTAAAAATTATAAGTAAGATACCTTGAGTAAAAGGTATAATTATACTTTTGTGTCAATTTAGGGGTATAAATATGATATACATATACATATATATATTTAGAAGGTGTAATTGTGATTAAGTAGCTTAATTTTATGTTGGGGGTGTAATGATAATCGTTAAGAATTTAGGGAATCTTTTGATACTTATGATGAATCTCATGGGATGTAGAGGTAATTATCCCTAATTTTATTATTTGGTATACCTTTTCCACCTGCCTGTAAGTACATCCATTGAAGAAGCAATGCAATAGGCGGACTCCAAAATTACCCGTAAATCATAGTATCCATCTTAATTATAGTTCTACAATTTTCAATACTTTACCATATCGGCATATCGAACCTTACAAATTCTCATCGACGAGTCAATATGGGCTGTAGGAGGTTTTTAACTATTTTTACCGTCACATATTTTTTTTTGTCCAATTCTGTAACACTCCGGAAATTTCTTAATTAATAATCTAACTCGCCATTTTTCAAACGATAAATTGATTTTAAACTCGCAAAAAACGTTTCAACATCAAAATAATTTTTTTACGTTCGAAAAATTTTTCTAACTTACAAAGTTCCGTTTATGCAATGTTTAGTCCAAATTAATTTCATCAAATTTTCAGTCCAAACATTTTGGCCCAAATTATAATTTTCCAAAAAAAAAAAAAAAAGAAGAGAGAGAGAGAGAGAGAGAGAGAGAGAGAGAGAGAATATGAGAATATCAGATATGATTTTTCAAATCTTGGCAGCCTGAAAATTTCAAGATTTGAGGGATCTTACAATATTATTTTATTGGAAAATTCTATTGGCCAACTGATCCCATATCAATTCAATTATAAAAGGAAGAAATTGAAGAGAAAAGTTACTTCTTTTCCTCACAAAAATTCTGCAGAATCAGTAGCACATTTCCTTCTCTACTCTCTCTTCTCTCGACACTATACACATACATATATATATATATCAAACACATTACAACTCTTTCTTAAGAAAACAAAAAGGGAAGAAAAGAAAAAGGGGAAAAGGGTGATCTCCCCAAGAAAACATTTGGTAAGTTGAAGAATAAGTTCTAAATGAATTTTTTGGATTATTTGGTTTATTAATCTAAGTTTTGGTGAATGAGATCATTAAGTAAATCTTTATGTTTATAGGTGTTTGAACTTGAAGCCTTCTGATCTTTAATCATTAAAAACTGAAGCTTAAGGCCGAAGTGAGTATTGTGGCTTCTTCTTTTTTTTTTAAGTTGCTCGATTATTCGTTTATCCGCTTTCTTGGCCCTATTTATGTTTTGCTATAAAACGAGCTCATTTATGTTATTATTTGATTGAATCATGATCATAAACTTGTATTTCTTTGATATGAGAACCAAAAAGATTATGAACTATCTCTCGATCATACCGTTGCTTAGAAAAGGACTTGGAGCCATGGACAAATTGAATAGATCGTAAAGATGTTAAAAATCGGTTTATAAAATTTAAAATCATATTAACTCTTAAAAATTTGAAAATCTAAAATTTTATGATAAAACTTTTAAATAAAATTTCTCAGATTATCTACTAGAAATGAAATTAAATTTTAGAAGAAAAAAAAAACTGAAGAGAAAATGAAATTTGATAAAAATAGATTTTTGTCCTTAATTTTTAAAATTGTTTTGGCTTATATTTTAATAGCACTTCATTTACAAAAGTTGTTACAAAAATTTTGAAGTTTTCAAAAAAAAAAAATTTCGGCACATGGGCACCTCGGCGCCCATGGGTCAGTGGCTTTGGTCACTGACGGGCGCCCCAATGCTTGTATTCCAGTAGCAAATCAGTGGTTGAGTGCCTAAGCGCCCATTTAAGCGCTCAAGCACCCAAACCTAAGGTAATTTCCATTGTTTCGGCACTCAAGCGCTCAACTGCGCGCTTAAGCGCCCATTTCAGTGGCAAAATCGTAATGTTTTGACCTTATTTATCGAACTCAGATCTTGTATTTCACTTATTCGAACTCTTTTAATGTTCCAAAATGATTTTCCGAAGTACGTGGTCCAATTTTCAATCCAATCATTGAACTTATTTTATAATCGATTCTTTGTTCTTTGAATACGTTCGATATGATTATATGTTCTTTGAACTCTATAAGTTCGTGTACATTCATTCATTTGCTCTAAACCTATATGCATGATAAGTTGGGCCCCAAGTAATTCTTAGGTAATTTGAGTTGGTCAATATCGGATTATCAATTCGAATTCCTGAAATTCCTGTTTTGAGGATAGCCCTAAAGAATTCTAGAGTTTAGAATCTGAACGGTTATTTCAAAATATGCAGTCGATCGTGTTTCAAAGTTTTATATATGTGCAACTCGAGTGGCCACTCAAGTATGCAAATTGGAGGGGTAAGGATTATGTTTTGTTAAAGTTATAAAGGTGATAGACCTACCAAATATTAGTTTCTGCCTTATATGTTTGATAATGTGAATGTGTTAAAAATTTTGAAACTTCTATTTTATTATAATGCTTCGTTCATATTTTTTCGTTGTCTAACACATTCATAATATGATTTCATTTGTCTCTTCAAATTGATCTTCTTTCCGTTGCTATCACTCCTATCTTATGCCACAAAACTCGCTGTGTCAGTGGACTCATAATTTCATATTTTAAAATTTTATAGGTACCTAGTCGAAGTAAGTAAGTCCTGATGAATTGAGACATCCTATCTTTTGGAATTTGTATAATTAGTTCTATTTTGTAAGATAAACCATGCACTATGGTACGGATGGTTGTATTTTGAACAATATTATGTTGGTTGAGCAATTAGGCTGCAATGATGTTGAGTTTTCGATATATTTAGTTTTGATTTAATGAAATTTTTATGTTTAGATTTTAGTTAGTTTCTGCTGTTGGGTTTTAAGTTATGAATGAGTTGTTGGATTTTCTATTTTTAAAGTTTTTAGTTAGTTCATCCACAAGTAGCTTTTCAGGATTCAGTGCTTGTATATCCATTCGTTCGTTGGGGGATGCCGGGGTGCTACAGGTGGTATCAAAGCCTAGGATAAGGAACCTTGCGGGTTTAGATTCGTAGTATTTTGCCTTTTATGTTTATTCCATTACTAATTTTGTTTGCTCATGATCCTTGTATCATCGATGGACAAGGAAAAGAACTCGAGTTACATCGGAATTAAATCTTTGAGAAAAGAATTTTCTTTAGACTTAAGTCGCAAGGTTGGACTAAATTAAGTTGTGACCATTTGGTATAATGAATGATACCCAAATGTATCGGATTGCAATTGGAGGGCCTACCAATTTGTGAACTACCATATTTATGCATTACTCATTTAATTTAAAAAGGCGATATAGGCCCAAATATGTTGTTGAATTGTTGTGGGTTAAATATCAACCTTAGTGATCTTAGGAAGAAAGGAATGAATTAATTTCCTATGTACGTCTTGAATTGAGTTTTGGGAGTATGGCCATTATGAGATTTATCCATCCGTGCGTATATATTTATACATTCAAGAACCATAGGACCTTATAAGAACCTTTTTTTTTTTTTAAGATTAAGAATCTTGTCTATATGCGTATCATATCCTTATGCTTTCATCATATGTCCCAAAAACCAAGGAATTTTATTAAGAGCCCGTCGGGTGTTGTTTGAGGAATTATGGGCACCCGAGATCCCAACTCAAGGAGTGGGAAATGTTTGAATCGGTGGGTGACAATAATAGCGGAAATGGAGGTGATGAGAATGAAGTGGAACTGGAAGAGGATCCTAACTATATGGCCAGTGATCGGTTTGGATGATATAGTATGTATATAAGTGTGTAAACATAAGTGACCTAATGAAGTTCTTTTCTTTCTTTTGATTAGGTATTGTAGAGTTGTATGTACCAACTCACATTTAGTATAGTTCAAGATATGACATACCATGCCCAAATATGATAGAAGATGACCATGGTTAAATAGCCATCTTGATTTTGATAACTTTTGTAAAGATGGCTTTATAACCACACATTTTGCCTTATGTGTCCAGGTATATGAATGATATGAATTGGGTGTTGAAGTGTTCCTTGCCTTGAGTTTCCTATATTTATGATTTTTTCTTTTGAGCACTCGAGATATGGGAACTTCTTAAGATATTAAGAAGGCCCCTAATAATGTTTCAAACTATTATGGTTTCTATTGGGAATAGACCATCCAATGAACCCTCAGGAAGTACGAAAGACCAAGACGAATGTTGTTCGAAGAACTTAGGGCGCTTTAGACTCCTAATAATTTAGAAAACGCGATACCACGGAAAGAGCCTCATGCACAGGAGCCCCTTGCTCGAAATGAACCTCAAGAACAACCATCCCCTAGAAAAGAGCCTGTAGCCGAGCAACTTTTCACCTTAGTTCGATAGGTCTTGAACCAAGGTCGACAACAAGATAATTAGGAACATAGATAGGAGGGAGATCTCCTATGAGACTTATACTGCAGTAGAAAAATGTTACGAGAGTCGTATAAGGCACCCTAAACGCCCATGGTTATAGACCATCGGAAATTTAGTGCTAACTTAATTAAATTTCCAGTTCAAGATTATAACCTCATTTTGGAAATGGACTGGCTTTATCAGCATCAAGCTGTAGTGGACTATTTTGTTAAAATAGTCAAGTTGGGTACCGGAGTTGGGATAGGTACTTACAGCACAATCGGAAATAATGTTATACCCACCATTTCGGCAATGAAGGCTAGGAAAATTATCAAAAAAGGGGGACAGGGATTTCTGGCTTACATAATAAATAAGCCTCAGGATAAAATGGAGTTGAAGGATGTTAAAGTGGTGAATGAATTTCCTGAGATGTTCCCAGAAGAGTTAAACTCGTTACCTCCTGATAGAGAGATTAAGTTTGTGATTAAGACTATTCTTAGGGTAACGTCATTCTCTAAGACCCCTTACAGAATGGCACTAGTAGAATTAAATGAGCTAAAGGAACAGTTACAAGAACTGCTGGATAAAAATTTTATTCGACCGAGCTCTTCGCCTTGGGGTGCTCCGGTCTTATTTGTAAAGAAGAAAGACGACTCACTAAGGATGTGTATTGATTACAAAGAGTTGAATAAAATGACCATCAAAAATGAATATCCCTTACCCCATGTAGACGAGCTGTTTGATCATCTTCAAAGGTCAGCTGTCTATTCTCAGTTGGATTTAAGACAGGGGTACTACCAATTGAAGATACGGAAGCAGATATATCTAAAACTGCATTTAATTCCCGATATGGGCATTTTGAATTTGTAGTTATGCCATTTGGATTAACAAATGCTCCTACAGCATTTATAGATTTGATTTATCGAGTGTTTCGTCCATACCTTGATTGCTTCGTAGTAATATTTATAGATGACATCTTAGTTTATTCGAGGTCAGAAGAAGAGCATGAGGGACATCTGAGAATTGTCCTTCAAATGTTAAAAGAACATAAACTCTACGCCAAATTCAACAAATGTGAATTTTGGCTAAAGAGAGTAACTTTTCTGGGTCACGTAATATCTCGGAGTGGACTGAAAATAGATCTAGAAAAGGTTGAGGCGGTTAATAACTGAAAAAGACCTGAGACTGTTACAGAAGTAAGGAGTTTTTTGGGTTTAGCTGGATATTACCAAAAATTTATCCAGAGCTTCTCTAAGTTGGCTGGACCACTTACGAGACTGACCTAAAAAGATCGACGTTTTGAATGGGATCGGAAGTATGAGGAGAGTTTCTTGGAGCTTAAGAAAAGATTGACAACAGCTCCTGTACTCGCACTACTTGATGGGTTAGAAGAATTTACTATTTACACTGACGTCTCGAAAGAAGGATTGGGATGCGTACTAATGCAAAAAGGCAAAGTAATTGCTTACGCATCAAGAAAATTGAAGAATCATGAGTTAAACTACCCTACTCATGATTTAGAATTGACAGCAGTTGTCTTTGCCTTAGCTAAATGTTGTCACTACTTGTATGGGACTAAGATTGAAGTATTTTCTGACCACAAGAGTTTGAGATATATTTTCAGTCAACAAAACTTAAATTTCAGGCAATGGTATTCGATGGAATTCCTAGAGGATTATGATTTCTCAATCACTTATCATCCAAGAAAAGCTAATGTAGTTGCAGATGCTCTGAGTCGAAATGGAAAGATAGCAAATCTGAGCATCTATCCAGAATTATTTAGCGAAATCTTGAAAGCTTAAGGAGAAGATACTTGGGTTTAGAAGCTTAAAAATGAGATGAAACCCGATTTTAGGATTGACACAGATGGATTATTACAGTTTAGAAATCGAATGTGTGTTCCTCTAGTAATGAGATAAAGAGTGCTATCTGCAACACATTAAGCTAAGTTTACAATAATAACTATCAAGCTTCCATCCAAATGGCACCGTATGAAGCATTATACAATAGAAGATGCAGATCACTCATTCACTGGGATCTGGATAAAGTCAGGAACATGTCAAGTAAGGGAAATAAAGCTCTGTGGCCTGAACTGATACAAGAAGCGATAGACAAGGTCCAAGTCATCAAGAAAAATATAAAAACAGCTCAGGATCGCCAGAAAAACTATGTCGACGAGAGGAGGAAAGATTTGGAATTTAGCGTTGAGACAAAATGTTTCTGAAAATCTCTCTACAGAAGGGAATCCGAAGAACAGGCAAGAGTGGAAAACTAAACTCAAAATTTACGAGACCCTTCGAAATCATCGAGCAGATCGATCCTGTAGCTTATCGCTTAGATCTCCTGCCAAACCTAACTAGGATTTGCAATGTATTCCATGTCTCCCGGTTATGGAAATATTACCTTGATCCTTCTTATATCATCGAACACTTTGACGTTCCGCTTCAAAGTGACCTTACAAATGTAGAGCAACCCATGCGCATCATAGATTACCAAGTTCGAGAACTTAGGAATCGTAGGATACCTCAAGTTAAGGTACTTTGGAGAAATGAAAAAGTAGAAGAAGCTACTTGGGAATGTGAGCATGAAATTAGAAACAAGTATTCTCACCTATTCGAATAAGATATGAATTTGGGAACCAGATTCTCTTAAGGGAGGAAGAATGTAACACCCCAAAAATTTCCTAATTAATAATCTAACTCGCTATTCTTCGAATGATAAATCGATTTTGAACTCACAGAAATCGTTTCAATATCAAAATAATTTCTTTACATTCAAAAATTTTTTCCAACTTACGAAGATTCGTTTACGCAATATTTAGCCCAAATTGAGCCCAATTCTTGGCCCAATTTTATCAAATTTTTAGCCCAAACATTTTGGCCCAAGTTATAATTTTTCCAAAAAAAAAAAAAAAAAAAAGAGAAAATATGAGAAAAATCAAGATCTAATTTTTCAGATCTTGGCAGCTAAAAATTCCAAGATTTGAGGGATCTTACTATATTACTTTATTGGTAAATTCTATTGGCCAAGTAATCCCATATCAATTCAATTATAAAAGGGAGAAATCGGAGAGAAAAGTTACTTCTTTTCCTCACAAAAATTCTGTAGAATCAGCAGCACATTTCCTTCTCCACTCTCTCTTTTCTCGGCACTATACGCATACATACATACATATATATATATATCAAACACACCACAACTCTTTCTTAAGAAAACAAAAAGGGAAAAATGGTGTGATCTCCCTAAGAAAACATTTGGTACGTTGAAGAATAAGTTCTAAATGAACTTCTTGGATCATTTGGTTTATTAATCTAAGTTTTGGTGAATGAGATCATTAAGTAAATATTTATGTCTATAGGTGTTTGAACTTGAAGCCTTGGGATCTTTAATCATAAAAAATCGAAGCTTAAGACCTAAGTGAGTATTGTAGCTTCTCCTCTTTTTCTTAAGTTGCTCGATTGTTTGTTTATCCGCTTTCTTGGCCGTATTTATGTTTTGCTATGAAACGAACTCATTTATGTTGTTATTATTTGATTGAATCATGATCATGAGCTTGTATTTCTTTGATATGAGAACCGAAAGGTTTATGAACCTTCTCTTGATCATACCGTTGCTTAGAAAGGGACTTGGAGCCATAGACAAATTGAATAGATCGTAAAGACATTAAAAATCAATTTATAAAACTTAAAACCATATTAACTCTTAAAAATTTGAGAATCTAAAATTTTATGATGAAAAGTTTAAATAAAATATCTCAAATTATCTACTAAAAATGGAATTAAATTTCAGAAGAAAAAAAAAACTGAAGAGAAAATGAAATTTAATAAAAATAGATTTTTGTCACTTTCCTTAATTTTCAAAATTGTTTTGGCTTAGATTTTAATAGCACTTCCTTTACAAAAGTTGTTACAAAAATTCTGAAGAAAAAAAAAATTTCGGCACACGGGGGCCCCCGCGCCCAAACGGGTGCCCCAGCTCGTGGGTCAGTGGCTTCGGCTATTGACAGGTGCTCAAGCGCCAAACGAGTGCCCTAGCGCTTGTATTCCAGCAGCAAATTAGTGGTTGAGCACCTGAGCGCCCATTTGAGCGCTCAAGCGCCCAAACCGAGGCGATTTCCACTGTTTCGGCGCTCGAGCGCCCCACTGTGCGCTCAAGTACCCATTCCAGTGGCGAAATTATAATGTTTTGACCTTATTTATCGAACTTAGATCTTGTATTTCACTTCTTTGAACTCTTTTAATGTTTCAAAACAATTTTTCGAAGTCCGTGGTCCAATTTCCAATCCAATCATTGAACCTATTTGATAATCGATTCTTTGTTCTTTGAATACATTCGATATGATTATACATAGTTGAATTGAACTCTATAAGTTCGTGGACGTTCGTTCGTTTTCTCTAAACCTATATGCATGATAAGTTGGGTCCTAGGTAATTCTTAGGTGATTTGAGTTGGGCAATATCGGAATGTCAATTCGAACTTCTGGAATTCCTGTTCGGAGGATAGCCTGAAGGGATTCTGGAGTTTAGAATTCTGAACGGTTATTCCGAAACATGTGATTGATCGTGTTTTAAAGTTTGATATATGTGCAACTCAAGTGGCCACTCGAGTATGCAAATCGGAGAGATAAGGGTTATGTTTTGTTGAAGTTATAAGGGTGATAGACCTACCAAATGTTAGTTTCCGCCTTATATGTTTGATAACGTCAATGTGTCAGAAATTTTGAAACTTCTATTTCATTATAATGCTTCGTTCATCTTATTTCCTTGCCTAACACATTCATGATATGATTTCATTTGTCTCTTCAAATTGATCTTCTTTATGTTGCTATTACTCCTATCCTATGCCACAAAACTCGTTGGGTCAGTGGACTCATAATTTCCTATTTTAAAATTTTATAGGTACCTAGTCGGAGTAAGTAAGTCCTGATGAATTGAGACATCCTATCTTTTGGAATTTGTATATTTAGTTCTATTTTGTAAGATGAACGGTGCACAGTGGTATGGATGGTTGTATTTTGAACAATATTATGTTAGTTGGTTGAGCAATTGCGCTGTAATGACGTTGAGTTTTCGATATGCTTAGTTTTGATTTAATAAAATTTTTATGTTTACGTTTTAGTCAGTTTCTGCTGTTGGGTTTTAAGTTATGAATGAGTTGCCGAATTTTTTGTTTTTAAAGTTTTTAGTTAGTTCATCCGCGAGTAGCATTCCGGGATTCAGTGCTTGTATGTCTGTTCGTTCGTAGGGGATCCCGGGGTGCTACAAATTCAAAACAAGGAAGTCATCTAATACTCGTACTAGAATTTTCAATTTGATTCTTTTCTATTGAAATGGTTGATTGTTTTCACAATAATTTAAATTTCGAGTTTTAACTCGCGGTTGGCTTACTTTTTTTTTGTAATATGGCTTTTATTGTGATCAATTTAGTAATCAATTAATTGTATTATATACTATATGACACATTTGATTTTTATATTCAAAAGAATAATTAATTTAAATTAATTACTTGATTCTAATGAAGAATTTGATCAAATCAATATGTGATAATAATTATTTTGCTTGTGGAGATAATAACATAATATTCATATTTATCGAGACTTAGGTTTTGATTGCAAAAACTGCTATTTATTTGCAATTATTCTTTTGTATTTCTTTTTTTTTTTTATAAAAATTTAATTATTTGTATTTATAAATATGGAAGTCATACTGTTCAAATTAAATTATTGCAAAAACAGCCTAAAGTGTTGTTTAATTTTCCAAATTTTCCATTTTGGCTTGCAATACATGTAAATTTTTGGGACAACATGAAAGACGTTTCATAGGTTCATTGGGTCTCTTGGACAATACAGGGTAGATATACTGGGTTTGAATAGTGTAGAGTAGACCCAAACTTAAAAATCAAAGGGGTCTTAGATAATATAAGATAATATAGAATATTAGATATTCAAATATGGGTATTTTAGGGTATGAGTCTATATAGGATATATTTAAATTAGACATAGAGCATTTTGCAAGTTGTACTTTTCTGTAATGTCTAATTGTCATAACAAGTCTCGTCATACGTAATTAATCTCATAGGCCTTATAAAATTTTTAATTAGCATAAAAACCCCTTGTGTGCCACATGTGCTTGAAATGTAACTATTAGTGCTTTTTCAGGGATAAAATACCTATTTATCCCATTCTCGATCCTTTTCTTCTCCAACATTTTCGTCATCTTATTTTCCAATTTTGAAAATCCTTATATTTTACCTCTTTTTCCTCATTGAATCTAGTTCGTACATATATATGACGATAGTAGGTGAGAAGAGTGGGAGGGCAGGGTTGTTGGCGGGCGTGTGCGTACTGCTCTGTTTGTGTTTGTGTGTGTGTGTGTGCGTGTGTGTTTGGCTCTGGCGCACACAATGCACTGCTATCGTTGTTGTTTGTGTACTGTGTGTGCACACGCGACTATATTGTGCACACCGCTACTGTTGTTGTTTGTGTATGCAACTATATGCATGCGACTCCATGTGTTCTGTGTTTGTTTGTTGCGTGTCTGTACGCTCTACGTACAGGAGAGGGGAAGAAGGAGGGATGGCAACGGGCCGGAGAAAATGATAGGTCCCTTTTTCGTTTATTTATTTTTTAACTTCTTAGTTAATAAATAAATTTAATTAAATAATTTTAGCTATATTTTATTATTTTAAAATTGTTGTTAATGTAAATAAAATCATTGATGTTATATTATTTAATTATTTTAATTTTTCTTATTTTAAAATTTGAATTTAATGAAATTATATAATACTTTAAAGTTCTGAATATTTAAAAAAACTAAATGCAATAAAAATATTTTGGTCAAATACATAGGGCACTTAAGGAAAAAGTGACACTAGGGGCTATAAGTATTTTTTTTTTTAAAAAAAATGTTTTTACATAGGGTTTGTCTTGCTAATCAAAATATAATAGGATTTGTTTTATCAATTAGATATAATACGAGGTAATAAACGAATAGAGTGCTAAAAAATCGTTAGATATAAGGAAACAAAATATTTAAATTGTCACGAAATTCGAACATCTGGAATGACAAGAATCCCCAATCAAAATGCAATTCAATCTTAGCATCTTTGAAGTAGGATTTCGGAAAAGGAAGGGGATAATTACATCAACATTTTCTGAATCAAAATATTTTTTGTTTGGATAATTAATATCACATCTCTTGGGCCCTCTGAAAATGTAACAAACATTACCAGTAGACTCTATACATTAATGCGGAAAAAGAAAATTTCGATGAAAAATATTTGTTGATATTATTTTAATTGATCTGCGAATTTGTTAACATAATAACTTTTATGTAATTCTTTACACTATCAACTTATGAAAACCATTGTTTCGCACTAAAATGGTTATGGCGTAATAATTTTTTGGAATTTTTCTAATAACTGCCCAATTTTTTTAAGCTTATGTATACTTTTTGTGGTAACAATTTAAAGATAATGAGGATATTGACACACGTCATATATGAGCATGATTCTGCATCGAATGTGATTGGGGACTGCAAAAAATCAAATTAAAGAAATAAAGAAAAATAAAGCTAGCATAAATATTTTGGATACGATACTATTAATTTATTGACATCGAACTAATTTGAAAAATTAAAATAAGCAATAAAAAAGTCGGAGTTACTTTTGGATCTTTTTGAATTATTTCTTTGAAATTCCTATCCTCCATTATCTCATATATATAAACTCTAATAATATAATTGAAAATGAATTAAGGTGATCTTGTATATTTGCATTTATATGATTAACATCGAAAAATTGCATTTTACCTCACTGCAAAGGACGAAATAGATGGTGAATTCCTTATGAAAAAATAATAATGGTGAATTCTTTATGAAAAAATAATAAGCATGCTTCTAGTCTGTATTTTCGAAAAGAAAGATGCTTTTTAACTCCTTCAATGAAGAGGTAGTAAGATTCGTTTTTTGAAAATATGAAGAAACTTGGCATTTACTTATCGTTTATTCATATGGAATTATGTGTCCATTCTCTTCACAATTCACATAGGGAAAATTGCAATTTACCCCATTAATATGTGCGCTATCGAATACCTATTTCAGGCAAATATTTAAACTCAAAGAAATATTAGTTTTTAATTCGAATAGATAATAATAATAATAATAATATTAAAGAGCTATACTTTTTCTTTTCATTTAAGATGCTGGCTGCAGTCCGTCATAGAAAGAACGAGTACCATCTAGAAGATGTTATCAGTTCATCATAGAAAGAATGAGTACTATCTGGAAGATGTTAAGTTTCGCTAAAAGCGTGATTACTCGAAAGTGCGAGAATCTTCTGCCTATGCATATAAATTGCCCAGGACAGGATCCCTTATTCCAAATTGTGTTTCATCTACTATTTCATGCATTTAAATACATGCTATGTGTATTAAATATTTTTTTATAAAATATATAGTAATAAATGCAATAGAAGTTAATTCACTTGTTGAGCTCATGGTCGAACTGCTTAGTGGCGATTGATCTCTTACTTCGCTAGATACAGATGATTCTCCAACACTCGCTCACACCCCGAGCATAAACAAGAACGAAGCTAAAAAGGGAAAAAGTAGAGTAAAGCGAACTGAAAGAAGAAAATGGAAATTACCTAAGGGAAAATGGGAATTTTGGAGTGCTGTAAAAGCTCAAAAATGCACTTGCTCGATCTCACGGTCGGACAGTTCTCAAGGTTGCCAAAGTGTAAAAGGGAGAAATGGGAGGGACTATTTATACAGGGGGTTGCAGGAAAACAAAGCAGTGCATCGATTTGTGTGCTTGGCAATCATTGTGCCACTTGACATTTCGAAATGCGTGTTCGTGCCAAAATTTTCCCAAAAAACCCTAGTTGAAGTTGAACATGTGGGATCGATTCATCCTTCCGATCGAGTCCCCTATAATATACATGCTCTGGTCAACTTGCACTTATATTTTGCGCCTAGGTCCCTCTTTAACCATTGGATGCAAACTGGGGGGACTAATGATGTGGCGAGTAATTTGACCTCCACGTGTCAGCTTGGTATTTCCATTTGGCCCTAACAAATAGCAACTTGGCCCCTAAGGTTGAGTAGTTTTTTCCTTTCTGCTCACCCACTGGTCTATTCGACCAAGTAGAGAGGTCGAATGCCTGGATCATTCTGGACCCATTTTCTGCACCTCAATCTCTTACAATTAATCCCAATCAGACTCCTGACCTTCTGCTGCATGGAGGTTTAGCAATGGGGCGCTCCATCGATCGATCCTGTCGAGCATGAGAGCGAGGGATGCCGCTATCAAGCATTTATGGCAAAATCAAAGAAGTCCACTTGCTCTGATATATATTTAATGAACTCTATTATCAGATTCCACTATCCATGATAGGTCTAGTCCACTGTGGGATGGCCGGCAACGAAATGCAGTTGTAGCCCGCAAAGTAGTCCCGTCGAGCAAATGACTAATCAGACCTCGCCGTTATTTTGTTTGGAAATTGAATTCAACCACAAGTTGGGGGGCAAAAGAGGGTTTTCATCAAGCTTTCTCAGCAGTCACGACCTTTATAAATACTAGGTTTATTTATGATGTTCAATAATGCCACATTAAACACTTTAACCACCCAAAATATGTCTTCTCCTGTTCGATCCCATCTCGAGCAAATTAATAATTTAAGCATCGAAGGGTCTTAGCGGAGGACACTCCCCGCAAGTCTAACGTGAATTCCTCCTTGCAGGTAGACCTCGCGAATCTCCACCAGGTCAATTTGGAGTGCTGAGGTTGATTCCAGCTCAGCAACCCCAAAATTCACACTCCATCAATACAATTTTTAAATTTTGTTTTTATACATAATTTTATACGTATACATTATATTATTTATATAAATAATTATACCTAAAATTCTGTACAAATAAGGATAATTTTTGGACGCGGATATTTCGGACGACGATACTACTATATCCATATCCGGAATTTTAGACAATAGATACGAATATATCAGAATATTTTCATATACGAATAATATTCACTAATTTAAATACGGATACGGACGGTCGAACGGATATTTGGATATTTTTGAGTTTTAACAGGCCTAAGCGTTCATCAATAGTATTCACGGTTCGAGAAATCAACTCCCTTTTATATTTTCATAAAAATTGCTGCCCTTTTTATAAGAGAAAAACCGGAAAGAAAAAAAAGAAAACAGAAATGAAAGTAGAACTGTTCTATTGAGCTAGGATCAAGTGGTCCCCAGAGCTGGACCCAACGTGACTTGATCAACCAACCCTCGGAAGCAATATGGCATATATATTGACATGGTGTCCGTCTATTTTGTGACATACTTAGGATTGTATATAAATATTAAATGGGTTGAATACACTACATTCATATTCATATTCAATTAGTTTATGTGATATTCGTCCCAGATGGATATCTAAGTAACGTTATCTAAATTCATATTCAATGGATATTAAACGAATTCCACTTATTATTAATTGAGAACCAACTTTGAATATTATATTTTGATTAATATCATATTCAAATTCTGATTCTACCTTTTAATATTCAAATATAATTTTTTCGAATAATCATATTCATTTCCAATTAGTTTCGCCAATTTAGTAAGATCAGTGTAACAAAATTGCAGCGTGAATGGTTTGTACAAGTCTACAAAGCACATGAATTTAAAACTGCTACCTATTAGTGTTCGAGGAAAATAAATTTTTTACTCGTCTGGGGTTTGAGATATTCAAATTTTTTCCCTAACGTGAATAATGGTGCTGAAGTTTGCGATATTCAAAATTCCTAATAATCTCTTAATTAAATTGGAATCTTTTCGGGGCTTGCATTTTTCCATGTCATAAGAACCTTAAATGAAGTAATTCTTTTCGGTAAATTGGGTAAAAGTAAAACCGCTTAAATAATGAAGATTAATGTGCTCCTTCTGCTCAATTCCAGCAAACTCAAAGTGAGCATTTTTCGGAGTAGTTGAATATGAAAAAATTTAATTCAGCGTATGGTTCACACATATAGTTGTCATATAAATTTGCCACCTTCTTTGAAGTTCCTTCGATGTACGCCTGATGCGTGTGTCTACGGAATTCTGCAGTGTGAATGGTTTGTACAAATATACCAAGCATATGAATAATGAAATTGGAGTTTGAGATATTCAAAATTCTTTTCTATTGTGAATAATGGAATTGAATGTAGGTTTTTGACTTGGTGGAGAAATTGTAGAAGTGGTTGTAATCGAAGGGCAAGATTGGACTACCAAAATTTGGTATCAAAGCTACCATTTTACATAAAGAAGTGGCTGCTTTTCTATAATACTGGTAAATTTGCACTCTATCCCCACATATATTTAAAGATAGTAGAGGGTGGTGTTTTGTAACAAAATATAATTTTTTATCACTTTTTATATTGTTACTTAATTTTTTGTGACTCATGGTACATATTTTTATGGTTTACATAAATTAACATTCAATTAAATGTATATAATATATAAAGAAAAAATATATATATATGTAACGCTCCGGGATCCTAGAGCATCCTTCCCTAGGTCCGAAATGTTACTCAATGAAAGGAGAACTAACTAAATTCACAATAGAAAAATTTACAATATCTTCATCACATAAATGCGGAAACTTAACTTAAATGCGAGCTAGAAATTTCAAAATTTCAACTTAAAATCCAAAGAATGCAACTAACTAAAATCGTAACAGAAAGATTCATAACATATTCATCACTAAAATGCCAAAACGTTCCATAATTTGCAGGTCAAATTTTTTTCAAAATACAATCTATAATTTATATTATAACAACCAAAAGATACAACACATCTATTTATAAAAATCCAATGGATCCGACTGAACAAAATATAATTTTCTGAGTACATTTATCAAGTCCCAAAAATTCCAACGCCAAGTTCTCAAAGTTTTAGACAATCCCAAGAGCTAATTTCTTACAATAGTAGAGTTAAGGGATGAGTCCACTGACTCAGTAAAAATTATAACTATAACCATGAGAAGGGGTAGCTCAATGAATAAGGTCGAAGGGATTCTAGATATCAATATAGATTGGACAAGGAATAATTAATATCATGATTTCATAATCAATCGTTTAACGCAAAGGCTTAATCATAACAATACATTCGATATTATGAAATAATTCGTGAGCTCAAATTTTTAACAATAAATACAAATATCGAAATAATATGGCTGGACTAGTTTTTGGTAGATATGTCACCCTTATATCGCTAAAATCAACTTTTCTCCTTATTCCTCCCAACCACCCGTGAGTCGTTACTCATGAGAATATTAAAACCACTGAAAGCTCTCAATGAAAGAGACCAACTGTCCAAAGATCATCGGTGTGTTGGCACTGTCACGGGCCGCAGCCACCGGCCACCTCTTGGCCGCAACTTGAGTTGTAACCACCACACCATCTGGTTCTTCTTGTTGTGGGGAGTAAAACCCCTGGATCAATTTTGGGTTTGGAGCACTTTAAGGCCCTCAATTGGCTGGAAAATGTCACAAACCCGTTTTTACCATTGCTATCGACCCTTCGCCACTGATACCAGAAACGTCAAATTAAAGGTGCCACCTTCTTTCCCTTGACGAGCCCATCATAACCATGTAAGTATTTTATTGAATTAATGGCCATACGTAGCTCACCCATCAACCTGAAGAATCAAGCACGTTGGCCTAAACCGAATTCTACCATCCCGTCACTATTTCACTCAGTTCCTATCATCATCCTGTTCCTTGGGTTGGGAGAGTTTAGTGGTATGATTGCTTCTGAGTTTTAACCAGAGAATCACCAGAATTGAAGTTAGAATCGGAGAAGGGCAAAGAGATAAAGTTGATAAAAATTTTGGAGATTAAGGAATATATATTTTCATGTTTTCATTGCCTTCAATTTGGCCCCATAAGTTTTCGCCATTTTCAAACTGACCCCAAAATTTTTCCGCTGCATTTGATTTAGTCCTTTCTTTTCTTTTCAATCCTAGACTTTTTTGTTCTTTTAATTTTGCCCACAACATTTTGAATTTGGGCATTCAATTCGACATGATGAAAAAGTGGGGGTTTATTTATAGGGATAATTATCTCAACACCTCTCAGTGTTATGGTCCATTTTCTTAAAAGCGCATTGAAATAAGTCAGTTTGTATTATCATCTCTACACTACCAAACAACTGAATAAGAAGAATGCAGAAAGCTTTGTGGACTCAAGTATATTGTCACGCAATAGTTTTATTCCTTTTTAGAGGCTTTTATTTTAGCATCTATTGCACACTCATCGAGTGTGTGTGAAATGATTAAAATATTATATATATACACATATATGAAGATAGAATAGATGCCATGCGTATTTGATAATTATAGTATGATTATTATTTTTAATTGCAATACATACATAATTTAATACGAAGAAAAAAAAATTAGGTTGTGGATAGCTTCTAGAGCAAATTCAGATTAAGAGTATTGTAGAAAAAACACATAAAAATATACCATAGAAAATAATTGTCATTGTCTCTCTTACTTTATAAATTTGATCAAAATCCTGTGGTGATGCATGAAGACTTTCTACAGTTGAAATACAAAGGAAAACTTTTTTTTTCTTCTTTTTCTAGAGAGAAGTGATTGCATTTAATTATACAACAATAGCTGTAACGACCAGAAAAGTTCCCTAAATATATTTTTAAAATCCTTGTTTTCAGAATTTAAATCTTTTTTTGCAATTTCGAACGACTTGTTTCACAACCATTCAAAATCTCCTAATGACAATTTACCAACCGAAAAATTTATTTCGATAAAACTCATTTCAAAACATTATTTTGGCCTGACAAACAATTAAATCTTGGCCCAAATTTTCGCCCAATAAGCCCAAATTCAATTTTCAAAATATCGAGACATATCTATACACATATACATACATATCTAAGGAATAGATTTTAAAAGATTTAAATCTCCCACAATCTTGGAGTTGTTTACCTAACACTGTGGATGTAGCGCCCCGGGGTCCTAGTGCACTTCTGCCCTAGTTTCCCGGATGTTACTCACAATCGATAGTAAGTATAATTTTACTAAAATCAACATGAACA
>JACFYI010003854.1:340816-360792 GCA_014898755.1 Handroanthus guayacan
CGCCCCGGGGTCCTAGTGCACTTCCGCCTTAGTTTCCGGGACGTTACTCACAATTGATAGTAAGTATAATTTTACTAAAATCAACATTAATACATTATTTTAGATCGAGCTCCCTTTGATTGTATTCATTCTTATAAAACTTATTTTTAATATTTTCATGAAATTCATATTTGATTATTTCCATAAAACTTGATTTTAAAAAAAAAATCCAATAAAACTCAATTTTGACTTGTTCCAATTAAATTTATTTTTTTTTGTAATAAAACTTGATTTAAAGAGTCCAATAAAGCTCATTTTCAGTTATTTTAATAAAATTTGTTGTAAACTTTTTGTGAAAATTTCCCGTGATTTTTAGTAAAACATAGGTTGAACATTTGTTTAAAATTTTTATATGATTCGAGCGATTGTGCGATGGGAATTTCTTGGGTAGGGACAAGTGCTAATACTAAACATAAACTTCATGGACTTCTTAAACCATAATTTATAACAAATACAAACTTCTAGGTACTAATCTTAACCTACAAGCACTCCATAATTTACGTTTTTTACAAGATACTAAGTTGAATACTAACCTCCACCCATAATTTACATGTCACTATATACTAGCTATAAAGTTAAGTCTACGCTATTACAAACCAAAGTAACATAAAAAAAACTAGTCTAAGGGTTCCCCGGTGAGGTAAGTTACAATCTCGCCGTAAGGCTAAACATTAATAAAAAGATACCACCCTCCTAGGGCTCGTGAAACTGTAAAATGAATATGAACAGTATACTCAATGCTTCGACACCTCACGTGATCATCCACCACGAAAATAATGGGAAAGCATAATCTCAAATTCGTATCACTCATCTACATATTTTAAAGAATTTTAAAGTAAGTTTAGAGACTTAGTAAAAATCATAACGGGAAGTCAAAGGATGGTTCAAGGAATTAAAACAAGATACCAAGCCAAACGTTGACATTTATCTCAAAGAGGATAAATTTTAAGGTAACTGTGAGCTCGAAGAAAAAATTTAACGTATTATGAATGTAAAAAAAACCCATACATGGCTGAAATAATTATTTGGTGGATCTGTCACCCTTATATCTTCAAACATTATCAATCTCATTCCTCCATTTGCCTCTCGGGTGGCTGCCCGAGATAAGCCATTAAATATTAGGCATGGTCGACAGCGTGCCGAGCATAACTATTCGGAAACCTACCTCCAAGTTCTTTCCTAGCTACCTCAACATTAGAGAAGTCTTAAAGGTTAGGTCGACGTGTCATAACGCCCAACCAAATCCCCCTTGAAGTTCTCGGTGCCCAATATTCATGCATTTAGGTTTTCACATGTAGAGTATTCAAGAAAAATATCAAAAACCGATATTGAATTCGAATAAATGAGGCACGAAAATAAAAAAATATGGATACAGGTATAAGAATTCTAGTCGGATCATCATATAAAATTTAAGGGGCTTAGGAGATGATTTTTAGAGTTTGTTTTAAGAAAACACCAAAAATGTAAGTTTTATAGAAATTCTGCACGGCAGTAATTTTCCAAGCCACCTTAAAAATACATTTTAATGAGTAAAAATTGGCAATTTAGTTCTACGACTATTTAGACTTGACAAGCTTTCTAAGGGTGGTTTTATATTGAAAATTCGAGGAATAAAACTCTAGTTATGACTTTTTAAAGTTGATACAAGAATCTGCCGAATTCTCAAATCAACTAGACCAGTTTGGGTTTACCAAATATTTTAGGTTAATTTCTTTAGGGATTTTAAAATTTCTTGAGCCTATTATTATCTACACTTAACAGGGTTTCTAACCTATATTTTTTGGTTCAATTTGGTGAAGAAATGAGGGATTTATAACGAGTTGAAGTTGAGGAAAGGGTTTGGACCATTTCCATTGTAGCCCTGCCACCCGGAATGACTGGCAAGTTGGGATTAAATGGTGTTTCTGGGCTCTTTCTTGCACGGAATTGGTTGATTCTTCATTCTAATGATAACTACACTTGACAAGGTTTCAAATGGTATATTGTGCAGATTTTTTGGACATGTGGTTATCTAGTTATGAATTTTTAAATTTGGGGTTAGGACAAAGACCTCCCCTGTCCCAGCTGAAATGGCTAGTTTCATTCAAACGAAAGTTTCTACCATTTGCCTCTGTGTTTTCGGGTGATTCTTGGTCTTATCATCATCTAGACTCGAAGAGGTTTCCAACGGTATCTCATGTGAAATTTTTAGAGTAGTATAAGTATAGTTTTCGATTTTTCAAAGTAAGGCAAGTGGTCTGCTTTTCTACCCGAGAACAGTCCATGGTTTCACTAATCCATAACTTTTGGGAAATCATCTAACCGTTAAATCTACATGATGATCCACTATCATTCTCATATCCCTAAGGTCAAAATCATGGTTCTCTAAGCTCAAATCAGATTTTGCTCCAACAATAATCATTAATTATATGAGAGTAAACAATTAGCTCATACATCAAGCCATAATCAAGAATAAGGCAACGCAAGCGCTCTCATCAACAACCACATCAATTTATGAATCAAAGGAAGGAACCATGATTCAAAAGCTTGAACATAAGGTAGGGAGTGTTATGATCTTTACCTTGTATATTGGTTTTTTCTTGAATTCAAGTGGTTACTTCAACTTAATCAAGTAATATCCTACCATAGAAACAAATTTCTTTAAGTTCATAAGTTTTTCAATAAATCTACCTACTAAACTTAATCAAAACTTACCCAAGTTTGAAGATTTGATCTTAGATGATTCCACTACACCACTCTCCTTTAGGTTTCTATGGATTAAATTGAGGTAGGGTTGGAGTTTTCTCTCTTTTCTTCCTTCTTTTTCCTTTGGTTTTTCTCTCTTTTTTTTCCTCTCTCTTTCTCTCAATTTTTTTTTGAGGTTGGGAAGTGAATTTTTTTGTGTTTTATGCTTTATTTTATTTCTTATATATACTCCCCAAAGTATATACAAGTATGTATTTTAGTATAATACAAGTATAGCATTTATTATGGGCGATGATGGTGCCTCCTCGTTGAGCTAAGCCATGAGCTCATGGTTTTCTAGATCCTAACCACTGCAACACATGTGAGTGTGTGTGAGGGTGTGAAATCGGCTGAGCTTAATTTTTGCTTTTATTTTTATTTTTTTTTTCAAAAATTAGGTTTTGGGCTTAATTGTGGGGTAAAATAAATAATAAAACATTGGGCTCAATTTTCTTGGGTCCAAAGGCTCGATTTTGGGTTAAAAATATTATATTCGGCCCATATTTTGTTGAAATAATATTTTTGGTTGCTAAACCGAAGTAATTTCGCCGTTTTAAAATCTTTTGGGCAATAGCGGAAAAAATCATTTAAAACGGCGTTATACTTTAAAATTTTTGGAACAATGGGTGAAATTATTAATTCAAAAATATTTTGGGTTAAAAAAAAATTATTGGTATGGTTTTGGTAAGTTTTGGGTTGAAAGAAAAATTTTTAAAACGAGTTTTGCGTTTCTTAAGGGTTTATGGCCGTTTAAGGGAATAATTTTTAAAATTAAGGGTTTAAATATATAATTATGGGCATCTTTGAGGAAAAATTGTAATTTCAAAAATTTTTTGGTTGGAAATAAAATTTTTAAAATAGTAAGACATTTCTATTTACGAGAAAAATCTCAAATCGGCAAAAATTCATTACCGATTAAAGTTTTTCTCAAAATGTTTTAAAATAATTCTTGATTAACTATTGGGATTTTAAGATTTAAATTAAGGAAATTATAGGGTCCTTACAGTGGAGGTTACTTCTCCAACAAGTCTAGCATTAATGGGGACAAGATCTCCTTGTGACAAGTGGCAAGATCCCAAACTTTTATAAATTGCAAAAAGGCCCTCTCTTCTTTATAAGTAGAATTGAACTAGAGAAGACAATTCACTCTTGCAAAATAGAAGACTCTCTAAACCAATACACATATATATATTCTCACTCAAAAAGAAGCTAACTCTTTCTTCGTCCTTGCAACAAAGTGTATATATAGATTTAATGCCCTGAGTCTCAGTGCATTTCGCCCCGTGACTCGGAGTACTATCGCGGGCTGATAACGTTCTAAAAACCAAAATAAGAAATAATACAGTTCATTCTATACTAAATACCCAACAAGTCAACATTACAGGTCATAAAATTTTTCTTCAAAATATATATCAAGACTAACATCAATCATTACAAGCCAAAGTCCAAACGAACTATCGAGTCAAAATACATTCTTACATACAATTTTCAAAAGAGAATCCAATTATACTAATAGGAAGCTTTTCAAGCAATCAGATCCACAGAGCTAAGAACCTACATGATATTAATGGAATCATGAGTCCACCAACCAAGTAAAACTTATGGCATAGGACGATGAGTACAAGGATGAACAAGAAATATAGCACGAACAAAACATAAATATGATGACAATATCAATTCGAAACGTTCAGAACAATCCTTACAAGCAATATCTTATAAAATTTTCACATTCATGTCAATAAGCATTTAAGGCTGAAACAATCATTTGGTGGATTTGTTACCCTTATAACTCCAACATTAACATTCATTTAATTCTTATCCTTCCATCACTCCCTCAAGGAGTGGCATTCGTTCATTGAAGCATAGTCAACTTCATGTGTTTTAGAATAACCTTTTAGAATCCTACCTCCAAGATTCAATTGAGTTACCCACCATTCGAGAATTTTTAGGGGTTCAGATTGACAATCCGATATCATCCAAACCAATACCACCCAAAATTTTTCAGGGCCCAACATTCATTCATTTATTTAAGTTCAAAACAATAGAATTATTCTCAAAGCATTGGGCCGTATTATGGCATTAATTTCAGAATAATCATAGTTGAACGTATCAGGGCATATCCAAACATATCAGAACATATAGCCACCATAGGCATGGATTTAAACAATAGATTAATTCAAACAAATGGCTTGAATTTGGACCATAAATTAGGAAATATTTTATTTTGAAGTTTTAAAAATACTTAAAGAAATGAAATATGGACAAAAATTAATCGGTAACAATACTAATTTTGAAATTCATTTGATTCGAACCTTGGATTAAAAAAAAAATAATTTTGAAAATTTTAAATAATTGAAGTAAGGTGGAAACTTGGCTTAAAATAGCAAAAGAATTCAAACTTAAAGGTTTGGGGACTGTCCCAAGTGCGACCGCGCACAAAAATGGCCACGATCGGGTGGAACAACCCCGGCCACTGCCTCGGGCACTTTCGCGACCGCGCATGAACAGTAATATGAACAGTAATTTTTTTTTTTTTAAATTTTTGTCTGAATTTCAATTTCTCAAAAATCCCATTTTAAGTATCATTTCTCAAATTTTTTATTTTTAATCTATTTTACAAGTTAAAGTGGGAAAATCGATTTTTATGCCCATATTCATTTTTCCTTCTTTGTTTTTTTTGTTTTTTTTTTTTTTTTGTTTTTATCACAAACATCCTCCATAGTCCAAGTCCATGATGCATGGAAGTTCAAACAATATGTTCGCAAAGGTATTCAATGGTATTATCAAGGATTACCAAGGTATTGAGCTTATAGCAACAAGAATGACATCAAGAATCATGATTTCATAAGCTCAATCATAAGAATATCATACAAGTCATTGAAAATGATCATATATTCATAGGAAAAAGGCAAGAAATCCATAAGTCTTACATTAGGTCCTGAACTTGTCAACATGTTAGTTGATCCACAAGGTTTGATTCAAGTACCTATAATGAAAAATCATACTTAGGTTAAGCTATAATCACAACCTTTATAATATACATTTAACAATATTCTTAAGCTAATCTCACCAATGGTCTTGAAAGAGTAACCTCCTACTTTTCCCCTTAGCAAAATTTGTTGAGTGCAAGAGATATGTATCAAATGTGCAAGAAAAATAAGTTAGTGTTGAGTGAGAGGAGTTTTGAGCAAGAAGAACTTGTCTTGCAAATGAAGTCCTGTTTATAGAAGGGAATGAGGGTATCTAAGCAAGAAATAATTGGATTAAACCCCTCAAATTAATTTGTTAAGCTTCTTCAAGAAGCTAACAAGAAATGATAAAATTGATGGGAAAATCCCATCCTTGGCTAGGTAGGGTTGCAGCCAACAGCAACAACATATTTCATTTTCAATTTTTTTTTTTAATTTTTGGGTAAAAAATAGTGGCTAGGATTTTGGGTTGAATTTGGACCATTTTATTGGACTTTCGGAGCTCATTTGAGTCGAAACGAGGCAAAAAAATGAAGTTCGAATGCAAGAAAATTTTTGAATGCACGAAATTTATTTTGACGATAAAATAGTTTTTGTAATAGTGAAAATGAACTATTTTTCAAAAAATGGAGGTTCAAGATTTTAATTAAGGGAACTTTCAGGGTGTTACAATCTCCCCCTTTAAATAAATTTGGTCCCAAAATTCGTACCTTATTCAAATAAGTAAGGATACTTGTCCCGTATTTCATCCTCACATTCCAAGTTGCTTCTTCTACTTTTTAATTTCTCCAAAGCATCTTCACTTGCAGTATCCTATGATTCCTAAGCTCTCAAACCTAGAAATTTAGGATGCGGATAGGCTACTCCACATAGGTAAGGTCACTCTAGAGGGGAACATCAATATGTTCAATGGCATGCGAGAGATTAGGATGATACTTCCGTAACTCGGATACATGAAACACATTATGAATCCCAGTTGAATTTGGCAGAAGGTCCAATCGGTAAGCTATAGGACCAATTCATTCTACATTCTTGAAGGGTCCCCTATATCTACGGTTTAGCTTTTCGCTCTTAACTATCCTTTGGATTTCCTTTTGAGGAGTAATTTGCAGAAATACTCAATCTCCAACATTGAATTCTAGATCTTTCCTTTACTTGTCAGCGTAATTTTTTTTGTGATCTTGAGCTATTTTCATATTTTTCTTGATAATCTAAACCTTATCTATAGCTTCTTGAATCATCTCAGGTCATAGTGCATCTTTTTCCAAGTTTGAGGTGCTTTTTGTCTTGTCTATGTCTCCCAATGAATGGGTGATCTGCACTTTTTACCGTACAATGCCTCATATGGTACCATCTGAATTGAGGCTTGGTAGCTGTTATTATAAGCAAATTCCACCAGGGGTAGATATCTGTCCTAATTTTCAAGAAAATTCAAAACACATACTCGTAGCATATCTTCTAGTGTTTTAATTACCTTTTCTGGCTGTCCATCGGTCTGGGGATGAGCAGCAATACTGAATAGTAACTCTGTCCCCAGATACTTTTTCAGGCTTCTCCATAGCCTTGCCGTAAATTTTGGATCCCTATCGGAGATAATATTTTGATGTATTCCATGCAATCACATTATCTCCTTTATGTATATCTCGGCGAGTCTCTCAACATTGTACTGGGCTTTGACAGGTAAAAAATGCGCCGATTTGGTAAACCTGTCTACCACCACTTAGATACTGTTACATCCACCTCGTACTACAGCTAAACCTGTCACAAAGTTCATAGTGATATGTTCCTACTTCCAACTTGGAATTGGGAGCGGTTGTAACTTCCCAAACGGCCTCTGGTGCTCCACATTCACAAGCTGGCAAGTTAGACATTTTTGAATATATTCAGCTATGTCTTTCTTCATTCCTTTCTACCAGAACTTTCGTTTCACGTCCTTATGCATCTTCGTTCCTCTAGGATGCAATGAATACTTTGGCTGATGTGCTGCAGATAATACTCTTTCCTCCATCAGTACAGAAACAATAACTCGATTTCTAAATCATAACAACCTATCAGTGTCAATTCTGAAGTTGGGTTTCATCTCACCCTTAAGTTTCTGAACCCACTCATCTCCTTCTTGAGCTTTTAGGATTTCACTATATATCTTAGGCTAGATACTCATGCTTACTAGCTTTCCCTTCTGGCTTAGAGCATTTGCAACGACATTTGCTTTTCCTGAATGATATGTGATGGTGAAGTCGTAATCTTACAGGAATTTCATCCATCGTCATTGTCTCAGATTCAGATTCTTCTGACTAAAAATGTACTTTAAGCTTTTATGGTTTGTGAAAACTTCTATCTTAGCTCCATATAGGTAGTGATGCTATTTTGCTAAGGCAAAAACTACTGCTGCTAACTCCAAATTATGAGTAGGATAATTCAACTCTTGATTTTTCAATTTTCGTGATGCATAAGCAATTATTTGCCTTTCTGCATCAGAACATAGTGTAACCCTTCTTTAGAGGCATCAGTATAAACAGTAAACTCCTCTGACCTATCAGGTAGTGGGAGTACTAGAGTTGTTGTCAATCTTTTCTTTAACTTCGAAAAACTCTTCTTGCACTGTTTGTCCTATATGAATTTTTGATCCTTTTAGGTCAGTCTAGTGAGCTGTCCAGCCAACTTAGAGAAGTTTTGGATAAATTTTCAATAATATCCACCCAATCCTAGTAAACTTCTCACTTCAGTGACCATTTTTGGCCTCTTCCACTTAAGGACTGTTTGACTTTCTCTAAATCCACTTCAAGTCCATTCTTTGATATAATATGTCCCATAAAAGTCACTCTCTAAAGCCAGAATTCACACTTGCTGAATTTAGCATACAACTTGTGCTTCTTTAAAGTTTGAAGAAAAATTTGTAAATATCCCTTATGCTCCTTCTCTGATTTGGAGTAAACTAGAATATCATCTATGAAGATTACGATGAAACAATATAGGTATACACAAAACACCCGATGTATTAAGTCCATAAATACCGCAGGAGCATTAGTTAATCTAAAGGGCATGACTACAAACTCAAATACTCATAACAGAAATTAAATGCAGTTTTAGAAATATCTGTTTCCCGTATCTTTAACTGATAGTACCCCTATCTTAAATCTAATTTAGAATATATAGCAGACCTCTGAAGATGATCAAATAGCTCATCTATGTGGAGTAAGGGATATTTGTTCTTGATTGACATCTTATTTAACCCTCTGTAATCAATGCACATCCTTAGTGATCCATCTTTTTTTTTTAACAAATAGGACAAGAGCTTCCCAAGGCGAAGAGCTCGGTTTTATGAAAATTTTCTTCAATAGTTCTTGTAATTGTTCCTTTAATTTCTCTAGTTCTGCTAGTATCATTCTGTAGGAAGTCTTTGAGAATAGCATTACCCCAAGAATTGTTTCAATCACAAATTCAATTTTCCTATTTGGGGGTGGTGAATTAATTCCTCTGAAAATACCTTAGGGAATTCATTAACCACCTTAATGTTTTTTAATTTAATTTTATCCTGAGGTTTATTTATTAGATAGGACAGAAATCCTCGTCTCTCTTTTCTGATAATCTTTCTAACCTTTGCTACGGATATGATAGGTATACCACCATTTTTGTTCGTACCTCTGGTACCAACTCCGACTCCGGTACCTAACTTGACTATTTTAACATAATAGTCAACTATAGCTTGATGCCTAAACAACCAATCTATCCCTAAAATAAGGTCATAGTCCTGGATTCGTAATTTAATCAAATCTATACTAAAGTTCTAGTTTTCTATAACCACAGGGCATCATGGGTATCTTACCCTAGTCTCGTAGCATCCTCCCATGGGAGTATGGATCTCATACGAGATGTTCATATTTTCAGAGGGCAAGTCTAATCTTCTAGCATAATTAAGGGAAATAAAAAAACGCATTGCACCAGGATCAAAGAGAGCTTTATAAATAAAATTCTGAATTATATCCTTACCTTATACAACCTATGTGGGATTTGTGCCTTCCTTCCTTGTTAAAGCATAGGCTCTAATTTTAACCTGTGGACCTCTAGCCATGCCTTATTATGACAGATCCTCATCCTGGGATTTCTATTGTTGCGGTTCTTTGGATAATGCTTAATAGTGTGCTAGTCACTTCCACAAATAAAATACTTTCCCAGCTTCTTCCAGTACTAATCCTCCATATGATTTATGCTCCCACAGAAATCATAGTTCCTTTTTCCTGTGGCCACCGGAGCCTTTGCTTTGTCGATAAAGGAGGTCGCATTTCCCATTTTAGGCTTCTTACCATGAAAGCCTTTCTTATCATTTTCTTGGTCAGACTTGCCTAATTATTTTTCTTTCTTCTTGTTTTCTATTCTTCGGAGTTCTTGAAACTCCGTTTCAAGTTTCATTGTCGTCTCTACTGCACTGTCATAATTGTAGGGCTGACTAATGGCCACTGAATGCCTCTAGTTGGGCTTGAGGTCCTCTATAAACCTTTTCTATCTTCTCTCTTCATCAGCCAGTATGTGAGGGGCATACTAGATTATCTTCTCTCTTTCTCTCGCAAATTCTTGACTACCTGTGGGATATGCATCTTTAGAAATTCCTCTCTGAATTGTCTCCATGTTCCCTCAACCTCATCTCTTTCCCACTTTCTTTCGACTGCTACCCACCAGTGACACGCGATCCCTTCAAATAGATATGTAGCATATTTTACCTTCCGGGGATTAGTGTAGTTCAACCCTGAAGGTCTTTTCTACTTCTACCAACCAGAATTCAACTCTTTAGTCATCGGGTTCACCATCGAACCTTGGTGGATTAAATTGTAGGAATCTAGCCATCATCTTATCATCCGATTCCTCCTCCTATCTATGTCCCTGATATTCTTGTGGGTGGCCTTGATTCAAGGCTTGTCTTAATAGAGTGAGGAATTGTTTAGCCGCTGGCTCATTTCATGGGGGAGTTTTTGACAAAGTTCGTCACGATCTTGAGGAATTGGTTCTTGGGGTTCTCAACGGGTGCAATGTCATCAACATTATTGGGCGCATTAGGCGCCCGTAATTCTTTGAGTAGCACCCGTCTAGGCCTTCATCTCTTTCTTGTAGGTTCATTGTGCGATATGTTTCCACTGGATGCCATTTTGGTCTGAAATTCATAATGGCAGATTTTTAATAGCATTTCTTGGTTTTTGGGTTGCATATAAAAGTTATAAGGATATATGAAGCATATACTAACACAATCCTAAGTTTCAAGTCAAGGGTTACTTAAAAAATTTCCATTCGTTCTTTCATTACTTGAAACTTGAGGGTTTACCATTTCAAATTATATGGTCATTAGGCCATTTTTAAAAGAAAGATGGCCTTAGACCATTCTTGCAGCTTATCTACCTTTACGTCACAATAAGAACGAACAAAGTTAGTTAACAAGAAAGAGACAAAAGGCAAAATACTATAAGTCTAAACCTTCAAAATTTCATAGCCTAGATTCTGATACTACCTATAACGCCTCAAGTCATGGTGCATTCTGCGCCATGACCGGGAGTGCTACTAGGGGACTGATAACATTTTGAAAAACAATATAGAAAATAATACATTTCATTCCATACTAAATATCCAACAAGTCAACATTACAGGCCATAAAATTTTTCTTCAAAATATACATCAAGACTAATATCAATCATTACAAGCTAAAGTCTAAACAACTTTAGAGTCAAAATACATTCTTACATATAATTTCAAAAGAGAATCCAATCATGCTAATAGAGAGCTTTTCAAGCAATCAGATCCAGAAAGCTAAGAAACTATATGATATTAATGGAATCATGAGTCCACCGACCCAGTAAAACTTATGGCATAGGACGATGAGTACAAGTATGAGCAAGAAACATAGCACGAACGAAACATAAATGTGATGACAATATCAATTCGAAATGTTCAGAACAATCATTACATGCAATATCTTATAAAATTTTCACATTAATGTTAATAAGCATTTAAGGCTGAAACAATCATTTGGCGGATCTTTCGCCCTTATAACTTCAACATTAACATTCATTTAATCCTTATCCTTCTATCACTCCCTCAAAGAGTGGTATTCATTCATTAAAGCATAGTTGACTTCATGTGTTTTAGAATAACCTTTCAGAATCCTACCTCTAGGATTCGTTCGAGGTACCCACTATTCGAGAATTTTCAGGGGTTCAAATTGACAATCCGATATCGTCCAAACCAATGCCACCCAAAAATTCCTAGAGCCCAACATTCATTCATTCATTCATTCAAGTTCAAAACAATAGACTTATTCTCAAAGCATTAGGCCATATCATGGCATGAATTTCAGAACAAGCATATGTGAACATATTAGGACATATCCAAACATATCAGAACAAATAGCCACCATAGGCATGGATTTAAACGATAGATTATTTCAAACAAATGGCTTGAATTTGGACCATAGATTAGGAAATACTTTATTTCGAAGCTTTCAACATACTTAAAGAAATGAAATATGGATAAAAATTAATCAGTAACAATGTTAATTTTGAAATTCATTTGATTCGAACCTTGAATTAAGAAAATAATCATTTTGAAAATTTTAAATAATTGAAATAAGGTGAAGAATTGGCTTAAAATAGCAAAAAAGTTCAAAATTGAAGGTTTGGGGACTGTCCCGGGTGCAACCTCGCACAAAAATGGGTGTAATCGAGCGAAATGGCCTTAGCCACTGCCCTGAGCGTGTCCGCGCTGCTGTTCACGTGCGGTCGCATCGTGAATAGTAATGTGAATTGTAACAACCCGAAAATTCCCTTAAAATACATTTTATGAGTGGAAAATTTTCCCTAATTAAATTTTGCATAATTAGTTTTACTCAGTAAATGTTTTAAAATATTTTTAGAAAAACTCTAATCGGTAACCTATTTTTCGTCGGTTTGAGATTTTTCTCACAATTAAAAATCCCAAAAATTTATTTTTACCCAAAAATTCTTGCATATGTTATGTTGGCCCTTAGTTACGAAAAAAAAAAAAATTCAAAACTTATCGCCGTTTAAAATGATTTTATCGCTATTGTCCGAAAAACTTTAAAACGGAAAAAATATTTCAATTTACCAACCGAAAATTTTATTTCAATCAAATGTGGGCCAAAAATATTATTTCTAACCCAAATCAATGCATATTTGGCCCTAGAGTTGACCCCAAAGATTTTATTCAATTTTAAAGTCCAAGTCCAAACACATTTTAAATTAAATAAAAAAAAAAGAAATTTCAGCCAAGAAAACCGTCCACACATACTCCACACACACTAAAGGTGAAGACTCACCTTGAGGGATAATTATCATGTGCAAATAAAGGCCAACTCATGCCCTTAGTCATCCAATTTAATTAATGCATCGACTTAGTCACCCAATTCCCATTTAATGCCATCCCTTAGTCACCCAACATATTAATTTCTAACATTAATTATCTTTTATCTCTTGGGAGACACTCTCTTTTGTGTATATGAATTGTATGTATGTATCAAAGAGACCACTTTGTCTTCCTTCTTTCTTCTCTTTGGCCGAAAAATGGAGGGTGCAAGAACAAAGTTTTCTTTCAACTTTTGATCCATAAATTCATCAAGCAACCTTAAGGAAATTGACAAGAGATTTCATCTCCTACCTTCATCTCTAGTTTGGCAAGATTTAAGTTGAGATTTGAATAGTTTTTAGTTTATATTTGTGTAAGATTTCGAGTAGCTCAATTGATTGCTAGGATTTTCTTGAGGTTTTGAAGGAGACTCTTGGAGTATTTGGATTTTGGGTACCAAAGGAAAGGTAAAGATTATGATACTTCATCCTCATGTTCTTCAAGTTTTGATCATGGTTCCAATTTCTTGAAAGATCTATAGATAGTACGCTTGTTAGTATGTTTGTTATTATGGCTCCTTGATTGTTATGAACTTGTTCATGATGAGCTATATGTTAAAATTTGATTGAGCTTGATGTAGCCTTTGTATATAGAACCATGAAGATGAACTTGAGGGTTATAAAAAATTTATTGGATCATCACTTAGGCTTAGGTGTTAGATGATTTTATGAAATAAGTGTAGTTTTGAAATCTTTAGTTTTGCTCTCGGGTAACTATAGACAGTGCACTCACCTTATTTTAAAAATTCGAAAACCCTACTCATGCTATTCCAAAAATTGCATATGAGGTACCATTAGAAATCTCTTCGAGTTTAGATGTTGTTAGAATCAAGACTCATCCAAAAACAAGGAGGAAAATGGTAGAAAAATTCGTTTGAACCTAAGTTGTCAATTCGCCTAAAACAGAGGTTGCCTCTGTCATATCCTCAATTTCAAAAATTTATAAATAGACCTCTTTACATCCAAAAATTCCATAAAAGATGTTGTTTGACACCTTATCAAGTGTAGTTAGTGTGAAGATCAAGAATTATGCAAAATCATGGAGAAAAATGATCGAAAATGTCATTGAAACCGGACTTGCCAGTTCACCTGAGGAGCAAGGGTACCCTCTGGAGTGAGCTAAAACACATTCTTTATTTTCAAACCATTGAAACCCAAGCTTTTCTTCAATAAATCAGCCTCAAAAATACTCGTTAGAAACTTTATTAAGTGTAGATGATGATAAACTCAAAAATCTTTGAAATTCATGAAGCATTCTTCCCAAAAAATTTATTAAAGCTGAACATATCAAGCTAATTTGGGGTTACGGCAGAACCATTGGTCAACTTTAAAAATTTATAACTAATAAACCGCTCGTCGGATTTTTGATATAAAACCACCATTGGAAAGCTTGTTGAGACTAGATAGTCATAGAACCAAATTGCCAATTTAGCTCAATGAGATGTATTTTTAAAATGGTCAGAAAATTTACTGCCAGAATTGAATCATAGATTTTATAAGATATGGAGATGTGGTCCAGTACTTAATTGATCTTGATGTTTATAGGTCAAATTAACTCAAAGAATTAGTCGATCTCAATGTCATCTTGGGACTTAAAGCCTTAAGACCAGAGGTAAGAATTATGGCTATCCCTTATGCTTATTAATAATGGAATATTTTGTATCATGATTTCATTCCCTTGTTTCGATTGCAATAAGCATGAGTTTGAATTCGTTGTTGATATTTCTTGATGGATTGTCATGGACTCCTTGCCTTGTTAACGATCACTATGGACATATGGATACGATTGCAGTCATGTCCCTTGTTTAGATAAGATCTTTGACTTGATATTTGATAAATTACGGATATTATCGAATATGTATTGTCATGTTAAAAAAATAGAAATATGGACTCGTTTGAATTGTTTTGTAAAATATCTATGCTTGATTTATTCTTAAATCTTTTTTCATGGCTTTAACTCTATTTTTTCTCGAAAATACATTTTTGAAATGTTTTCAAAATATCATTCGTAGTTTTATTCTTTAAAAATATTTTCAAAATATAGTTTTTTATTTTCACCCCTCAAAAATTTCTTCAAATGTCGGTTATGTTTCATTTCCCTTGAAATGTTTTCAAAATACGTCTTGAATTTCACATCTCTAAAATATTTTCAAAGTACCATTGAAGGATTCTATTCTATTAAAATATTTTTATAACCACTGTTTATAGTTTTTACAACTCTAATTCATTTTCTAAAAAATTATTATGGCGTTCATCTTCTAAAAATGGCTTCAAAAATATAAAGTGATTATTTCTATTTTTGAAAGATTTTGGGAATATTACTTGATATATCCGTTGTGCACATTTTTTAAAAATTTTCAAAATACTATTGAAAGGACCACAGAATACCCTTTTAAAATATTTTTAAAAATATTATATAATATGTCCATAGTCCATCCATTTGAAATAATTGAGCTCGCAGTATCGTTTGATAATTAGCACGTCCGAGAATTGTTTGAAATTTTATATTGATTGAATTGGACAAATTGTGTTTCACTGATAATATTCGAGCCTCGTTTGAACTTCGTTTATTTTACTCGAATAATTATCATTCCTCTCGAATTGCCCTCGTATATTGATTTGATTGACAATATTCGAACCTCGTTTGAAACTTTGCTTATTTTATTCGGATAATTGTTATTACCCTCGAATTGCCCTTGTATAATGAGTTGATTAACAATGTTCGAACCTCGTTTGAAACTTTACTTATTTTATTCGGACGATTGTTATTACCCTCGTAACCTATGATTATTACCCTCGTTTATGGGCCCTTCGAAAATCTACGGAGGGATGCTGGGCGACATCGGGCCGACGGTTGATCCCCTGGGTGGTTTCCTCTCGTTTAGGTAGTTCCGCGGAAGCTTGGAATAGGTTTTCCAAGGACTAGATCCACCATCTTGAGTGGCCACTCAGTTGTGGGACCTGTGGAGGGATAAGGCTGATATTTGTTTGAAGTTATAAGGGTGATAGATCCACCAAATACTAGTTTAGCCTTGTTATATGATTGTGTGAATTGTTTATGCTCTTAATTGGGCTACTCGTTTATGCTCTTAATTGGGCTACTCGTTTACGCTCATATTTGGGCTACTCATTTGTTTGAATCACCATAATCGTATAGCGTATTTTAACTTATTTGATTGTTGAACTGCCTGAGCTCATTATTTGATTTGTATTCGACTATTGGATACTCCAATCTCATTTATTGGTTCATCCTTTTTTTTCTTAGACATTTTGAAATTTTTCACTTGAGCCTTGCTTGATACTTATCGTTCTATTTCTAGCTATAATTTCTTACTAAGTCATTCGGACTTATTTTATAAGTTTAACATGTGTAAGTGACTGAGATTTGGGATTTGCATCAAGTTTGGAGATTTGGTTGCTACATTTTGCGTATGAGAAATTGTGGAGTTGTAATAGTTTGTAGTAATTATATACTCAAGTTAATGCTAATAGGTTAGATACCTTTCGAAAAACCTTTGGGGCTTGTAATAAGTATATACTTGATTATTGATTGAATAAAATTTTCGCTGCATTGAAAATTGAGAATGATTTTATAAGCTCATTCCCATTGGGTAGCGTTTCGGACCTAGGAATGGATACTCTAGGATCCGAGGCGTTACATGAATAGTAATTTTTTTAATTTTTGTCTGAATTTCAGTTTCTCAAAAATCCCATTTTCAAGCATAATTTCTGAAATTTTTTATTTTTAATCTACTTTACAAGTTAAAGTGGAAAAATATATTTTTATGTCCATATTCATTTTTCTTTCTTTTTTTTTTTTTTTTGGTCACAAACATGCTCCTTCATGGAAGTTCAAACAATATGTTCTCTAGGGTACTCAATGGTATTATCAAGGATTACCAAGTATTGAGCTTATAGCAACAAGAATGACATCAAGAATCATGATTTCATAAGCTCAATCATAAGAATATCATACAAGTCATTGAAGATGATTATATTTTCATAGGAAAAAGACAAGAAATCCATAAGTCTTACATTGGGTCCTAAACTTGTCAAGATGTTAGTTGATCCATAAGGTTTGATTCAAGCACCTATAATGAAAAATCACACTTAGGTTAAGCTCCAATCACAACTTTATAATATACATTTAACCATATTTTTAAGCTAATCTCACCAATGGTTTTGAGAGAGTAATCTCCTATTTTTCCCCTTAGCAAAATTTGTTGAGAGCAAGAGATGTGTATCAAATATGCAAGAAAATATAAGTTAGTGTTGTGAGTGAGAGGAGTTGTGAGCAAGAAGAACTTGTTTTGCAAATGGAGTCCTATTTATAGAAGGGAATGGGGGTATCGAAGCAAGAAATAATTGGATTAAGCCTCAAATTAATTTGCTAAGCTTCTTTAAGAAGCTAACAAGAAATGATAGAATTCATGGGAAAATCCCATCCTTGGCTAGATAGGGTTGTGGCTAGCAACAACAGCATATTTCATTTTTTTTTTTAAATTGTTGGGTAAAAAATGGTGGCTAGGGTTTTGGGTTGGATTTGGACTATTTTATTGGGCTTTCGGAGCTCATTTAAGTCGAAACGAGGCAAGAAAACGAAACTCAAATGCAAGAAAATTTTTCGGATGCACAAAACTTATTTTGACGATAAAATGGTTTTTGTAATAGTGAAAACAACTATTTTTCAAAAAATAGAGGTTCAAGGTTTTAATTAGGGGAATTTTTGGGATGTTACAATATATCTATATCTATATGTATCCTTTAAACTTAAAACTCTCAAAAAGTAAAATGGAAAATTTGGGAAGTGCTCATTCTTCTTAGGATTGTGGTAAACTTAAATGCTAGAATACCATTTCGATTTAAGGATCATTGAGGAGAATGATTTAACCTTTATAATATTTGGTGACTAGGTGATTAACTTGGTGTACTGGGGACTTGAGGACTTCAACTCCCACTTTAAAACTTAGAACAAGAGTAAGATTTATGCTTTTTCCCCCTTGTGGCTATGGTCTTGAAAATCCCTTGTTTACTCCTCCTTCATAATATTAATTATGATGATGGTGGTTGATTGAGTTCTTGAAATATCCCTATGATTTATGAACTCCATTTCTTGCCAATGATCATTGTGAATACTTGAATATTTTGTAACCATCATCATTTCTTATTCAATGCCTTTATGTGTTTATGGATATGAACTTTGGACCAAAGAAAGGAATTTTGATGAAATTTTGATAAGATGGGACGAATGGACTTCATAGGAGTATTTCTTCACTTTGACATGTTTTAGACCAAACCCAAAATCATGAAAATAGCTTCTAAAACATTTTGCTGATTTGTCAAAAAAAAAAAAAATATATATGCTGGGCGCGAACAAGCGCAATTACACCGGGGCTTCATCATGGGCGCAATTCTAAGCACCGTTGTGCCCAATACTGAAGGTAAAAATGTGATTTTTGACTCTTTTTTACTATTTTAAGTCCATCTAAAGCTTCTTTAAGATGTTTTAGAACTTCAAAATGAATTTCTTGAAGTTTGAAGTTCATATTGAACAACATATTGAGTTGGAAATCCAATTATGCCTATTTACCGATTGCTTCGATTATTTTGAAATATGACTATTCTTGTTAACATATATGCATGTGTGATGGGCTCGAGGAGGTTCAGGAGGGGCAGTCAGGTGATATTGGACTGCGGTGAGTCCCCTGAAGGCCTTCCCATTAGACAGTTCGGAGGAAACCTGAAGGTAGGTTTCCAAAAGGCTAGTACACGGCACGCAGTTGACCGTGCCTTATGTATGTATGGCCTTACTGAGTGACTATTCGGAAAGGCAAATGGAGAGATAAGAATATTTATATGTTAGTTATACAGGTGATAAACCTACCAAAAGCTAGTTCAGCCTAATTTCCTTCCTTTCATGAATGCTACTGAGTTTGAGCCAGTTTGGTCATGTATATTATATGAATTTTTATGTTTCTAAATTATGGTTGGCTCTCAGATGTTCATGAATTCCATAAGTTCATTGTTAGCTTGCCTAATTGATTTCTTACATGCTTTTCATCTTAGCCACAATTGACAGAGTTCGATGTTTTGGCTAGATGTTCTAGCTTTGTTTAGCTTTATCGCATTATCTAAATTTGGAACTTGATGATGTTTGATATGGTTTAGTTTCATTTTGAAAAAAAATTGGGATGTAAATGTAAGGAATATTATCACTACCAGAAAAATTAAATTTAGCTACAGAATATAGCGAGGGAAAGTTCTGTAGCTGTTCCCTCGCTATTTGGCTACAACACAGCTACGAAATATTTTTGTGGCTAATCCCTCGCTATTCAGCTACAAATCAGCTTTGCAATAAAATCTCTCGCCAATATCAAAACATATATTTTTTGCCATGCAACGGCGAGAGATTAGCGAGGTAGTTTTTCGTTGGTAACTGCTAACAAAGTTTCGTTGCTATATCCTAGCCAATCCGTAGCTGATTTGCCAAAACAGTCCTAGCGCATCCGTAGCAAATCCCTAGCTAATCGGCAAAAGTTTTCGTTTCTGTTCCCTCGCGATTCCGTGACTGTCTTTTAATTGCAATTTAATCTTCAATAAAGTGAGAAAATGGAAAAATTTCCCCTAGAAAAAAAATAGGCATAATATCCCCTAAACTTTCAAAAAATAGACACTACACCCTCTTTGTGCAATCGTGACATTTACATGCTTGAACAATAATAAGTGATCGAGTGCTGACAATCAAGAGGTGGCTTGGAATCATAAATAGATCTCTCAATGACCATAAATATCCTTTGAAGAAAGCGAAATAGATCTCTTAGTTAGCAATGACCATAAATTC
>JACFYI010003854.1:364000-382828 GCA_014898755.1 Handroanthus guayacan
ATTTTAATTTTTTCTTAAAAGACAATTTGAAGATCTTTATTATGCTATTCGAAAGTGTTTTTTTTTTCGTGGTGATATTTTTTCTTTTTTTCATTTCTTATGAAGCTCTAATTGCAATTTGTCTCAATATTATATCAAACTAAGGAGAGGAAAATTGTACTTCACGCACGTAAATGTCTATTTTTTTTTTTTTTTTGTCAAGAGGATATTTCACCATTTTTCTATTTCACCGGGCATTAATTGTAATTTATCAATTTTTTCACTTCCCGCTTTTCTTGCCCCAATTTCTTTTCTTTCTCCTTCGCGGTTTTTCTCTTCCCCCCTTCGCAAGCCCTAACTCTCTTTCCCTCTCCTCAGGCCATTCCACTACCATTTTCTGCTATTTGCCGCTGCTGTTCTTTCTTCCACTGCTGTTGGAGGTAAATCTGAAATCTCCTTTTTTCCCTTCTTTTGTTTTTGAAATTTTGCATTGAAGTTCTGCTTTCATCGCTTGGAGTGTGTGTGCGCGTGTGTTCGTTTTCTCTTACAGAAATCCACCGCAGTTTTTTTCCGTTCGCCGTTGCTGCCACCTTTTCCGCCGTCATTGGAGGTAAACCTAAAATCTCCTTTTTTTCTCCCTTCTTTTGTTTTCGAAATTTTGGTTAAATGCACATAGTTTTCTTAGATGAATGTGTGAATAATCTTCTCTTGGGTGGCAAAGGAAATAAGAAAGAGAGAGAGTTGATTTATCAGTCATTTGTTCCCTTGAATATTCCAATTTCAGAGCTCTGAGCCTTAGATTTTGCTCATAGAAAATACATGTTGAAATTACTGTAAAACATCTGCAGATAATTTCATATTTACCCCCACAATCTCTTGTTCCTGATTTCTCTGTCACAAATGATGCTTTAGTCTATAAGTGATTCCAATCCCTACTTACCCATTTGTGGTAGTAACAGGACTGTATTGAGCGCATGTAGCAGAATTCAAGGAATTGCTATAGTGAAAAGCTTCGATTTCTGGTAATATCAAATGATGGGATTTCTGTTAGTTTATATTGTTTTTACTTTGTCTTTTTTCATTGATTCGAAATGAGATTTTAGCTCTACAATTACTGATTGCTGGCTCCTCTCACTATGTTTATTATTATGAATGCTTCTCTTAGGCAATAATACACAGTCTAGTTTCTTGTTGTCATGGATTGATATTATTCTTCACAAAGCATTAGCTGAGAAGCATACTCAAAGCTGTGACTTATAACTTGCAATCTTACCACAAATAGGCATGAATCAAAACAAAGTTTAGGTGTTATATTTTCTGGACTATTCAATAAAGCAGATTTGGTGTAGCCAAAATTCATCAGTAATTAATCAAGATAAGGTTACACTGATAGATGCCGTAGTCGAGATGATGAACATGGAAACTCTTCCATGGATGATACAAGTTTTGGTTATGAATTACTACAGAATATAAGGATGTATTTTTACCTAAGTGAATTGGAGGTAATAATGTTGCGTAGATGAAAGAACTATGTGGTGGCACATATATATAGGTTTTAGAATCAGCTGGAGTACAAGAAGATTATTTATTTTATTTGAGTAATAGATAAAGATTTAGTCTTGTAACAAGCTTAAGCAAATGTGGGCTTGACTGTGTATTACATAGTTTGTCTAAATTCTAGATAGTTAACTTATTCTTGATTTGACTTCAACAATGACATGTATCTAGAATAATATATATATATATATAGCGCAAAGGAAGATATTTTCTTATATTTTTTAATTCTAACATATTCTTATATTTTGTGTTAATGTGACTACCCCTAGTGTCCCATGTTTTCAAATTGCATTTAGTGGTCTAGAAATAGTTTATTCTTAACTAACCTCTGCTTCATAAGCAGATTATCTAAAAGTGATTTTTAAATCATTGAAACCTAAAAGCTACGCAGAGCTGATTTGGTTGTTCAGTTTTATATTGAGATAATGTTTTGGTTGACTTCTTCCACATACTTGCAGAAGAAAGTATCTGTCAGACTACTTTGGAGAGAAATACTCATCTGCTAGTTGTGGTATGAGTAGTACTTGACAATTTCATGGAATTTCTTAAACCTGCATTGTTTAACTCTCTTCTATGTTTATATTGAAACTCGCCAAATATTTCTGTGGTTATAAACGTCATGTCCTGTTTATATGATCTGGACATATTTTGTCAATTTAATATATAATGCAAAGTTACTATTACTAAGTGCATCTGGAAAAAATGGTGAATGATGCTGAAGTAATCTGAATCATTCACTGTTATGCATTTTCAATCCCTGAACAAAAATATAAAGTATCGAGTTTGAAGATAGTGTTCCAAAGTCGGATTCGTTGATACATTAGTTATTTCATGCGCAATACCAAGAACAACATAAAAAATCCCTTCTTTATTAACTAATGTAATATAAAGAAGTCTACAGCTACCAGATGTAAAATTTTGCAATTTTAAATCCCTTTTTCCTCGTGTTTCTTTTTGTTGGTTTTTAAACAACATGACACGAGCAACTCAAACCACTTAATCGACCAAATCTAATGTACTAATTCTAACAGACACTTTCTCTTATTCTCTCCCTCTCTCTCAAATATCAATTGCAGCAGTCATGCTTCCCGACAGAAGTTGGATGTTTCGTAGGAAGGATCCAACTGGTCGAGTTAGTCATGAATTTCAAGATGGAGTTGAAAACTTTATTAAATTTGTTAATGAACATCCGACGGCATTTGATGTCGCACAACGTATTCTTTGTCCTTGTGCGAGGTGTAAAAATGGTTCAAGGATGGAAACTTTTTGGGTGGAGCAGCATTTGTATAGCAATAGTTTTATGCCTAATTATGTGAATTGGACTGGCCATGGCGAAGAATATTGGGGCGCTAGCAATTCTAGAAATATGGTAGATAATGATGTCGGAGATGAGAGGAACCCATACGTGAATATGGTTGTGGATGTTTTGGGTGGTAGAGTTGATTTAGACGATGATGATATGGAAGAAGAGCCTAATTCTTCAGCTCAAAAGTTCTATGACTTGCTTAGAGATGCAGACGAGCCATTGTGGGATGGTTGCAACAAACATACGATTTTATCAGCTGTGACTCAACTATTGAATCTCAAATCGGAATTTAATATGAGCGAGAGTTGTTATGATCGGATGATCGTCATAATAAAGAGCATGCTTCCTGATTCAGAAAGGCTATCGGACAATTTCTACAGGACGAAGAGAATGGTAAGTGAGCTTGGACTGGGATACGAGAAGATTGACGCATGCCCAAATCACTATATGTTATATTACAAGGAATATGAAAATCATACTACGTGTCATGTTTGTGGAGAACCACGCTACAAGCCAAAGAATATAAATTGCCCAGGGAGGCAGAGAGATGTCCCCATTAAGAGCCTTCGGTATTTTCCAATTACCCCTCGACTTAGGCGTATCTACATGTCAAAACGCACTGCAGAGTACATGCGCTGGCATGCTTCTGGACTCCGTCAAGATGAGTCACTTATCACACATCCAGCTGATGCTGAGGCATGGAAAACATTTGACGTCTCATATCCTACATTCGCTAAGGAAATTAGAAATGTCAGGCTTGGTCTTTGCACGGATGGGTTTAATCCTTTTACTAATTCGACTTACTCGTGTTGGCCTGTGTTTATCACTCTGTACAATCTTCCACCAAGTATGTGTATGAGAAGAGAGTACATATTTCTTACTTTAATCATTCCTGGACCAAAATCTCCTGGCAAGAGTCTAAACATTTATCTCAGACCTCTTATTGAAGAGTTGAAGCTATTATGGGACAAAGGTGTGGACACGTTTGATGCATGGAAGAAGCAAAATTTCATGATGAAGGCAGCATTGCTTTGGACAATAAGTGATTTTCCTGCTTATGGGATGTTGAGTGGATGGAGCACGTATGGAAAGTTTGCATGTCCATACTGTATGGAAGACACTTGTTCGATCGTCTTGAAACATGGTAAGAAATGCAGTTGGTTCGACTGTCATCGACAATTTCTTCCGCTTGAACATCCTTTTCGTCGTGATCGAAAGTCTTTTACGAAATCCAAAGAGGTAAGATCGATGCCTCCTGTACGTTTGGGTGGCGATGCCATTCTGGAACAAGTCAATCAACTTAAAGAGATCACTTTTGGACTGCTAGCAGGACAACAGAAGCAACCGGGCTTTGGTAAGGACCACAACTGGGTGAAAAAAAGCATTTTCTAGGAGTTGCCATACTGGTCAACCAACGTGTTAAGACATAATTTAGACGTTATGCATATTGAGAAAAACGTCTTTGACAATCTCTTTAACACTATTATGGATGTGAAGAGTAAAAGTAAGGACAATGCAAATGCTAGGGAAGATTTAAAGCTGATATGCAAACGTCCAAGCTTGGAATTGATATTTGATTGAGATAAGGTTCGAAAACCAAAGGCAACATACATGTTGGATGATGATGCACGGAGAAAGGTTTGTGAATGAATAAAACAATTAAAGTTTCCCGATGGGTATGCCTCAAATATAGGTTGTTGCATTAGTGCAGATGGGAAGATATTTGGGATTGAAAAGTCACGACTGTCACGTGTTTATGCAGCGATTGATTTCTTTGGCTTTTCATGAAATTTTGCCAAAGCCAATATGGGGACCTTTAGCGGAGCTTAGTTTATTTTTTCAGGAACTTTGTGCATCTAGGATACGAGTATCTATCATGGAGAATGCAGAATTGTCGATTGTAGAAACTATTTGCAAGTTGGAAAAAATTTTCCCTCATGCTTTTTTTGACGTTATGGAACATCTTCTTGTGCACTTACCATACGAAGCTAAGGTTGGGGGACCTGTTCAGTATAGGTGGATGTATCCTTTTGAAAGATGTATGTTATTTTTGAAAAGAAAAGTTCGAAATAAGGCAAGGGTCGAGGGGTCTATATGCGAATCATATATAGTGGAAGAAATATCAAACTCTAGAAATGATGATGGTGGAGAAGTTTTAAATGATAATCGTTTGTCCATTTTTCGGCATCCATGCCGCCCATTTGGAGGATGACACAAATACTACTTAACAGACAACGATCTTCACATTATAGAGACATATGTTCTTGTAAATTGCATCGAACTTGAGCCGTATATTGAGTAAGTTGTCTCACTTTTCATCATTCGAACAAATTCAATATTTTCTTTCTTTTATATATTCAAAATTCATGGTCTTCTAATATGAATCATTGTAATTTCTAGACAATTCGAAGATTCTTTAAGAAACACATACCTCGATATCACGGATGATGAAATATTAAGATATCGAGATAGGGATTTTTGTTGGTGGCTAAAAAAGCAAGTGGAGATTGGTGCTGTTGATGATGTCAGGATTCGCCATTTGAGTTATGGTCCTTTAAAATCTGTAAAGTCGTACGGTGGCATTATGGTTAACGGTTACAGATTCCACACCAGGGATTACGGACAGCATAAAGCCACCATGAACAGCGGAGTTTGTTGTCGTGGCAGCCTTTACGGTGATAATGAGTTAGACTATTATGGGGGTCATAGAAGAGATTTTGGAGTTATCTTATGTCGGTCATGGAAACAATGTATTCATTCTTCGTTGCCATTGGTTTGATCCAGTTAATGGGATTAGATATGATGAACAATACAAGTTGATAGATATCAAGCATAAATCAAAACTACAAAGTTATGAACCATTCATATTGGTTCAACAGGCACAACAGATGTACTATGCAAAGTATCCAGTTAGTCGAGTCAAAGGCAATGGTGAGTGGTGGGCAGCATGTAAGGTTAGGCTAAGGCTGTTTGAGGTAGAAACATTGGTCGATGAAGGTCAGAACGACTCACAAACCAATGATTACTATCAAGAAGATGGATCATCGAATATATTTTATCATTCCATAACTCATGAGGAAGATGTGCAGTTATATGATGAAAATGCTCCAATGACAGAAATTTCAATAAACGAGATACATATCCCATTGGATTTTCAATCTATCGAGCTACTAACTAGTGAAAGAGAGGATACCAATGACGAAAATGATAGCTTCGTAGAGGGAGACAAAATAGACGAGCTTGAGTCAGGATCAGAAACTGAATAGGTTGTCACATATATACATATGCTTCTATGCGTGTAATGTGATAAATATTATGTGTTATATATCAATACATATATATTTATGTAAATTCATTTTGTAGATATCAATGGTGAGGACTAGAGGTAGGGGCATTAGAGGTACTGTTTATCGCAACACTGGTGGTAGAGGCATTGGTGACCGTGGCCAATTGAACTCAATAGGTAGGTGAAGTTTATTATTACAATTTTTTTTTTCATTTACTTAGATCAAAATTTTGATTTATTTTTTGTTCATCCTAGGTACACAATAACAGTCTAATGTACCTGTAGTTGAGACACATGAATCGGAAGATATCGCAGGTGCCTCGTCGACTCGTCTTGGTATCTCGTCCACCTGTCCTAGTACCTCATGCTCTCGTCCTGGTACATAACTTAATAATTTTATTTAGATATAATTTGTTAACTTTTTGTTGTTTTCTCTTTTTACTTACAACTTTATCAACTTGCATGATTTTCTTTATTTTACCTTGTGTTGATTAAAATGATTTATGTTCTTCATTATCAGTTGATATTGCATCAGAAGACCATGATACTGATATTCTACATGATAGACGGAAAGAGATATATGTTGAGAGACCATTGATGTAAGTTTCTCTTTTTTAAATTACCTGAAATTACTTCACATTGATGACTCCTCCCTTCCTTTATAGGAGGAGATTTCGACCTACAGGTATTACCCATGATATTATGAAGGAGGTAATGGATCGCTTACCTGGTTTTGCTCCGACATGGAAAGATTATCCCAGGGATGTAAAGGATGCGTTATATGCGGCGTTTAAGGTATTTAAGATGAAAAATTTAAATGCATATCATTAATTCTTTAACTCCATTATAAATTTTTCTTGTAGGCCACGTACAAATTTGCTTTGCCTGAGGATGAGTCACTTGGTCGAATAGTATGGGATCGAACGTGTCAAGATAGATATCCTGAAAGCATCAGAAATTTGAGGATTGTCGGCCTAAAAAAAAATAACACAATTGACATCGCACAAACTAAGGGTAATCCACCAAGGGGCATCAAAGTCGAGGATTGGAATCGATATGTCGACTATTGGCTTAGCGAAGCTTTTCAGAGGAGGTCAGAAGCAGCAAAAGCGAATCGACGTGCCCTTCCCGATGCTGCGGTACATTCAGGAGGCTCCATTAGTTTTGTAGTGACTCGAGAGAAGATGGTAAGAAAATTATTCTCAATTTAATAAATATTTTTGGAATAATTTCCTGATCATTTTATTTAAATTAAAATAGGGATGCATTGCAATGTGATAGACTGTTCGAAGTTGAGATGTTTTGTAATTTTTTTAGCATTTTATTTTAATTGCATTTGTAAAGTTAGTTATTTTGCTCTAAACTCACATATTAGCTAACTTTATGTTTAGGAGAAAGAAAAGGGGGGTCCTGTTTCAATGAGAGATGTCTACGAGCGTACACATAAAAGAAAAGGTACAGATGACTTTGTTTCCGAGCATGCTCGAGAGTTTTTGGTAAGTAAAATATTAACAAATTTTTAAACAGTGTTTTTCATGTTTCTAGGTTATAATTTTGTTGATTAACTTTGTAATGTTTTTCTTAATTCAGGAGAAGTTAGATGCTGGACTAGCAAGGGAATACGGGGACAATCCCAATGAGTATCCAGAATTTGACCCAAACATATGGTTAGAAGCAGCAGGTTCCAACAAAAAAGGGCGAGTAGAAGGCTTGGGAGGAAGCTTATCTTTCTCAACTGGGTCATGTGATACTGTTGCAAGCCCCTCATTTTTACAATCAAGTCAAGCAAAACAATCGGAGATTCATGAAATGAAGGAGCAAATAAGTACAATACAGAAGGACATGCAGAACATGCACCATGGGCAGCAGGCCATGCAAGAGACCATGCAGCAGTTGCTTGCATCCTTGACACCACTCTTATCTAGTATGGTTGCCTCTCGATCAAATGTTGGAGCTTCATCCCAACAGTAGGATACTCATAATAATAGTCCGGGATCTATTTAGACGAACTAGAATTGATGTTATGAATTCAAATACTTTTGTCCTTTGCTAGATAAATGTATTAAACATATTTTTTTTTACTATGTTAACTTTACGTTTATGTTTTGTTGTGATACTCTATATATATAATATTTGTTGATTCAATGATGGTGTTGGTGGTGTTGGTGATGTTGGCGATGTAATTAGATGTTAAATTGTATACAGGAATGGAGGGATCCAAATAAAATACTGTTGTATATATACTGGCAGGATAGCTACGAATTAACTAGGGATTAGCCAGGAAAACCAGCAAACAGCTACGAAATGGCTAGCGAATCGTAAAGAAGTTAGCTTCAAATTAGCAAGGGCACAGCGAGGGCACAAGGGTAAGTTTAACAAAACAAATCGCTACATATTAGCTACGGACTTGCTACAAAAACTTAGCTACGCAACAGCCGTGGATTAGCTACAACAAATAGCTACGGATTAGCTATGGATCTGCTACAAATAATAGCTAGCACATGCCTACGGATTAGCGAGGAACTATAGCTATCAACTTGCCACGAAATGGCTACGGACTGTAGTTGTCGTAGCTTTGCGACAACCTCCAACCTTTCCCAGCTCGCGACGAGTCTACGATGGAATATCATCCCTCGCTATTGGCGGGCTACAACATAGCGAGGGAAATAATTTCCTCGCTAATTACCGACCTATATGCGGCTACGGAACATTTGCCTCGCTGTTCCCTGGCAAATCGGTTGCTGGCGTTTTTACCTACGACGTAGCTACGAAATTGCTTCAAATATTTCTCTAGCTAAAATTTGATTTTCTAGTAGTGTATGTTATTGCTAGTAATGGATAATATTTGAGTTTCTGTTATGAATATAGTTTAGTCCCCTTTAAGTGAATAGTATTACGGACCCAAGGGCGGATGCTCTAGAACCCCAGGGCGTTGCATTAGTGTGCAAGAATACATTATAAAGATCAAATATATGGTTAAATACAATTTAAATAATCTGAACTACCATTTGATAGACAAAAACTACCATGCAATAGAAAAATACTCACACGTTGCCGATGGAACTTGAACCTTATACCTTTACTATAAAAAGGTAGAAACAGTGACACTTTATCTAAAGGATGACAGCAAATATAGAGGAAACTTTGAAGATGCATGTTGTGGCTGTTTATTTAAGAATTATCTCTAATAGCTAAATGTGAAAATTGCAGAACAAAAATGGGAATAACTACCTCAACATCCCTGAATTTTGACCTAATTAAAAAAATGCTCCTTCCATAGTTTGAAATAGAACAATGACAACCCAAGTATATTACAATTAAATCCGCTGAAAAGTGTGATTAGTCTTGACCAAAACATTAGAAGTAGGGTCCCTATTAATCCAACAACATAGATGTTATTGTAATTTTTTAAATCATAGAAATGCTTTTGTAATTAGGCCAAACTTCTAAAATTCTAAGATAATTGTCCCATAAAATTAAGCAGAAGATTTGAATGAAGAAATGAAATCAACCAACCCATTAAGCGCTTGGTTTGAAGAACCACCTGAGCTGAGGCAAGCACCAACCTTCTCCTTCAAACACATTACTCTCTCCCTCATTTTATCACCTTCTTTTTCCACCATTAATCTTCTAATGGCCTCTTCAATTTCACCTCTTTCAATTCCTTTCTCCAACCTAATCCCTATTCTCCAAACATCACTTATATATCTAGAATTCACCATTTGATCCCCTAAGAAAGGAGAACAGATCATGGGAACTCCTTCGCAAATACTCTCCAGTGTCGAATTCCATCCACAGTGCGTCCAGAAACCGCCAATGGCAGGATGAGCTAGAACTTCTTGTTGTGGAGCCCATTTTATGATACAACTTCTTTCACTGACCGAACTTAAGAACTCATTTGGCAATGATTCTGAACCATGGACTAATCCAGGCCGGACCACCCACAAGAATGGCTTCATACTGTTGGCTAAGCCCCAAGCCACTTCTAGTAGCTTTGGCATATCCACGATTGCAACGCTCCCAAAGCTAACGTAAAGCACTGACTTAGGCAATTGTGTATTGAGCCAGGAAATAGAGCTTTGGTCTTGTGTTAATAAGCTGCTTGAGGCAGCTGAAAAGCGTCTATGAAATGGTCCGATTGTGAAAATTGGTATGAGAAACTGATCATTGAGTCTAGCTAGATCAAGCTCTTCTAGTTCTTTGAATGTGTTGAAAATAAGTCCAGAAGCTTTTTTTGTTTGTTCAACCATGTTAGCTGTGATCCTATAGAAGTCCCCTGGAATATCTGTTTCGATTATTGGGATATCCTTCACTTTAAGGGGTGGGAGCTCTAAAATTGTATCCTCCATTTCTGCATCTGGTTATGAAAGAACTTGGAATATAGTTTATTAATTGAGCCATATATCCATTATTGATTCATTATATACAAAAAGATTCACGAAATATAGATTAAGATGTTTAAGAGCTTGTAGGATGTTAGAACGTATTCAGTAAATTTTACTCTTACGGCTTAACATTCTCCTTCAATTTGAACTATTTTAATTGCAAAATTATCATTACTAACATTTTATATCTTATCTATCCAAATACTTCCACTTATTATTAAAATAAAATCAAATATCTTATAATCTCCAAAAATATTTAATAAACACGAAAAAATTTATAAACATGTTTTAAATAAGCTTAACCTAACACCCTCTTTTAAAAAAGATAAATAAATAAAAAATAAATAAAAATAAAAATAAAAATAAAATTCTGTAGTAAAGCAAGAAAGACGTACCCTTGTTGTTCAAGTATCCCCTTTCTCGTAGAATTGGAAGAGCAGCAAATGCTAAAAAAGAACAAATGCTGCTAGTCCGAATCACAATCTCTGGGAGCTTAAATTTATCAGCAGTAGCTTGTGTGAAACCCCAAAGGCCATCTGTAATCATACATGTAATAGGATAATCTGTCTCTTCAGCCAATAGTTGAGCCAAACACTGGTTAAATGGCTCCTCACATTTGGCACGGAGGAGTTTTATGAGGAGTACAACATCTGGTGTACGAGTTTGAGTTTCTGGTAAGCCATCCGAAATAGGGTGGAAGGTGAAATAAGGGTATTTAGATGGATTTGGAAAGTTATATTTTGTGTGGATTATGGAGATATTGAATCCTTTGGAGTGAAGGATTTTAGCAAGCTGGATCATGGGATTAATGTGCCCTTGGAATGGAGGAGGAAAGAGCACTAGTCTGCATTTTTTTCTCTCCTGCAACTTATCCATTGGACTAGCTAGATTGATGAAGGAGGGTGCTTGCTTAAGGTGAAGGTTTTATTTATGTGGATATGGTGTTCTAGGGTTTCTTTGGTGGCTTAAGATCTTTGGTCTCTGCCCGACCCGATAAAAAACATGGGATCTTTATCAGTAACGAAAATGTGAAGAGACGCTATAGTTTTTCATAGAAATAGATGCGTTCATGAAGTCATACAAGTAAAAGCATTCAATTCCACGTATGTCATATTTAATGCTAGTATGATATCGACCATCTATTATTATAGCTCATGTGTTGAATCTCAAAAGTCAGTAGGCTAATTGGACTTTGATAGTCTAGCATGGCTAAAGTCTTAATCCACTACCTCCGTAATTAGGACTTTTCTGTAGTCAGTTTTGAAATTGGAGTAGTTTCATTTTGTTTACTCCTTCAAATAGAAAAGTAGTTTCATTTTGTTTACTCCTCCAAATAGAATTTTTCATTGATTGGTTGGGCGAACAAGCTTGTGAGTTATGGGAGACTCGTTAAACACTTCGTAACCTCTTGGTTGTACTTCATTCTGTTAACTAACACTACAAAAAAAACTAGGCATCTATCGTGACAAAATTTCAACAAAATTAATTTTTTAGTTAAAGCTATCGATTTGCCATATCAAATTCATTTTCTAAAATAGCAAAATTATTAGTTATCAATCCATAATCATACTTCAGATTTGCATGTAGTCAATTTCATAGCCAAGGTTAATTATGAGAGTATTTGGTTCAAATTTGACTATAGTCATCATTAACTAAAGGTACAATTTTTTAGCATGAATTGTGGATCGGTCATAGATGATCTCGTAATGGATTTAAAAAATGAGAAAAATATGTATGAATTATAGTACTTGTGACAAACTTATAAATAATTTCTACCACAATTTTTTAGTTTTTGATGAAATGTATAATTGCACTTGTGACGAACTTAAAATTAATTTCTACAACAATTTTTTAGTTTTTGATGGAAAATTTCATAGCAAAATTAGTTATATGATGGACGTTAATTCCATCATAGAATTAATCAGTGATAAAGCATACACTAATGAATTTTTACAAATAGATTCTTAAATTTGTATTGTATTTTTCTATTAGTGAATGGGGCATTTTCTTATAGTGAATGTAACTCAGTTTGGGTGAATCATGTAAATATCTAGTGTTGTTAATTTTAAGTTTTCTCAATTTCATAGTATCATTTTGTAACAATAGCTATGTGTTTGGGTATAAAATTAAGATTTGATTAAAATGCACCAAGCATGCACAATACAGAAAAGAGATAAAATTATATGTGGCAAACATAAAAATACTTTTGACAATTAAGAGCCCATGATAATGGGTCACGAGTAGGTGTGTTGAATGGGAGATCTTTGTATCAGAGTTCCCCAAACGATATTTGCAAGTGTTGATCTTCCAAAGGGACATTCCTCATGTATTCCTTCATTAAAATTTCTGCAATATGACATGGTAACTTAAGTCTGATAATTTATCTCCATCTGTAAGATTAAGGGCATAATGAGCAACATGGTTACCTTAATTCCTTGCATCTATGTTTATTCTGATCCCATTTTCTGAGTTCAGTTTGTCAAAAGTATCTAAAAACCAATTATTTTGCTCGAAGAATTGAATTAAGGCACGCAAATACGATAGACACTTTAGCTAAAGAATGTTCCTACTGATGGGATAGTCCAGTATTTGTCATGAATTTCAGAGTAATCTGGCCGCCGGGTTGGAATAAGCATCTTCAAGATCTATGTGCTATTACTCACATTCCAAATTTGCAAAGAGCCCCTGCCAGCTTTAATATTTGCCCAACATTCCAAGATCCCGTTTCTATCCACGGGCCATATTCTACTCGTGGCTTGACTGGAGAGTAATTAACCTGATGATTGACTATTGTTTCAGGTAGGCATTTGTGAATATTTAGAGCTAAAACTTGTATTTTTACCTTCATATCATGGACAGATGTACTTAGGCACCAGAGGACCTGCACTGGGGCCACTCTACAACCACTGAAACTTTCCCTTTAATTTTACGTATCGGATCGATGTGATGTATATACGGCGTATCTATTTCCTTTCAACAAAAATAAACTAATTTGACTAGCACTGAGATCCATTGGGTATATCCTACACTACTCGATACCCATTGGGTCTACGCACATCATTCATGATGTTTTAAATTTTTTATGTTATTAGTCAAAGTATCAATCTTAAAACAAAATTATATTTGTGATAAACAAATTATTTACAGAAGATAATTTGAGTTTTGAAGGAAATAACCATCACTTGTGTAAACTGATATAGCAATTTTAACAACCAATTAGACATTAAAAAAAAAAAAAAAATTCTACAATTTTTTTCTCTTGGATGTTTTTCCCCTTAAGCTTGCCCCATATTTTATACCTGCAATTACAATTTGTTGGCAAACAAGAAAGGGGGGAAGAAATGGTGTGACTTCCCACCAAAAACTAACAAACTATGGTAGTTTAAAATTGAGAGACATAAGCAATGTTAAATAACAACCTTAGGGACCAAAATGAAGGTGAAAAATCAAAAATCGATAAATTTTCCCTAAACAATTTGGCATGTACAAGTCACGTGACTTTTTCCAGCTAGATTCTCGCTGGAAATGTGCTTCAGGGACTGGGATGAAACAAATTATTAACTTTAGGGATAGTAAGATAGAAAATAATACTATATTGACCAAGGTATTTCAAACATGAAAACTTAAGGTACTTCTAAAGTCATTTGCCATATTATTTATTATGTTATATGTTAACTTTTAATATAATAGAGAAAATATAGGCATAAATAATATTTCACGACCAAAAACTTTATGCTTATAGAAACCACGTATGATGGTTGCTAGTACTATTATAACAAGGAAATCTTTTGTGGTAGTTTGGGTATCATATTTCGAATTTCCAATTTCACCCTTCCTACTACAACTACTCTACTGTTTAAAATGCAACCATTACTCGACTATTTTTTAAGGCAATTATCTCAACACTACCTCCCAATAATATATCATATATGTGGGAATTGCTTGCATGCTTGCCCGTTATTATTAAAAACATCTTTTTTAAATAATTTTGATATCGATTATTTTCGCAAATCCTAATTTATACTTCGCTTATATTGTTGTAAGAAGTTTTTCAAATCTACTAACCCGCTAATCTATATTTATATCAAATTCTTAATCTCCACTTTCGTGGTAATTTCCCACTTTAATTAACTTCAATGACTCACTCTACATAAGTTTCTTTTCTCCGAGTTTAGAAAAATCATAAATTTGTGTTAGCATTAGTTATTTAATATGTTTGAATATTATTTATTGATTTGACATTGTAAACACTTATAATATATTATTACATATAATAAATTATATATAAATAGATGTAATTATTATATGTTAACTTTTATTGTAATAGGCATAAATAATATTTCATGACCAAAATATTTGCACGCGGGAACCGCATGTGGCTAGTATATTAAAATATTGTCTAATTATTGTGTCATTACAATATTAATTTGCAATGATATAAAAGTTTGATGTGGAAATACTAATCAATTAAAACTTATGTAAAATTTATTTAAAAATGTAATTTAAATATTTTTTTTTAAAAGTTAAAGTTACATAATTTCAAGGTTAATCACATCTATGCACTTTCCAAAATTGTGAAATTGCCAACCCTTGCTATTTGAGTTCTAGCTAGACGGAATTCGTTGATATAAGCCAAAAGTTTAAGTAAACTTCATATTTTCTCCTTTATCTTGTAACTTGGGGATGTGTAAACATAATGTATTTATAGTTATAGATGTTAAAATGAAATTAAGCAACATTGCTTTTATATAACTATTGGATCTTTTATATAGCTACAGGAACTAAAACTATACTTCTCTCTATATGATTTTTTTTTTCTTGACACATGAGATGTACTAACAACCATTACTTTTATTAACTACTGCTAGTCCTTTCGTGCATATCCGCTAAAATTGGAATAATACGGAGATTACTACTATGAGCATGATTTTCCACATTTATATATACATACTATACTCCTGTTAAGGTGAATAATCTATATATGTGGCTATTGTTGGAGGGTACATATAACAATATATATATATATATATAAACTTTCTACTTTATCCCTTCTTAATTAGGTTAACAAATTGGGCTAGTTCGTAAACTCTTACTAGTAGATCTTTTAATACAAACAATTTACATACTATATATTATTTTGTAGTATTAATGTTAGAAAATTAGTATATTTGACCCAGTGTTTCTAAAATGTAGTGTTCTTATTTAATGATATATTCAATAACAACTAGCAACCAAGTGAACTTTTGCCACGTGATAAGCATAATATTGAAATAATTACTATGATATTAAATTTATCCCCTTATAAGTCATATTGCATAACATTTATCAACCTTGTATTTTCTAAAATATAACATTTAGTCCATTTGTTCACTAAGACACGTTTCAACTATTGTAATATTATAGACACACCATTTCATAGCTGGAAATATTACTAAGACATCAGGGGTGAAAAAGTATTTGATGGATGCAATTGTAGAATGTATTCGGCGTGATGAAAAAGAGGGGATTTTCTTATAGAGATAACTATCTCAATACCTCTCAATGTTTGGCCTTGTAATTTAAGAAATTATGATAACACCTCGTGTATAATACAATTAGACCGGCCCCTCTGTGAGAGTAACAAATCAATGAAATAGTAGAAGTAGAGCCCTCTTGATTTCAGGACAGGAATGTCATTATAATTTCAATTATATTACACTAAGAAAGTTCTATTAAATTACAAATCATATCAAATTATTTGTCCATTTTCTTAGGAGCGAATTCAAAAAAGTTAATCTAGCTCAATTTGTATTATCATCTCTATACTGCCGAACAACTGAATAAGAAGAACGCGGAAAGCTTTGTGCACTCAAGTATTGTTCCACAACAATTTTATTCCCTTTCAGAGGCTTTTATTTTAGCATCTATCACACACTCGATCCATGAATATAAAACGAGTAAAACATTATATTTAAATATTTAAGATATAATGTACACTGTGTGTATTTGATCATTTTAATATATTAGTATTTTTATTGTAAAACATAAATAATTTAATATGAAGAAAAATTAGGCTGTCAATAGTTTTTATAGCAAATTGAGATTAAGAGTATTTTAGGAAAAACACATAAAAACATACCATAAAAATAACTACCACTGCTTGTCTCACTTTATAAATTTGATAAAAACTTGTGGTGATGCGAGAAGACTTTCGACAATTGAAATACCGAGGAAACCTTGAAAATGCACGTTGCGGGTGTTTATTAAAGATTTATCTCTAATCATCAAATGTATAAAGTGCAAACCAAAAATCGGAATGATTACCTCAATGTCCTAAAGTTTGATCTAATTAAAAAGATTGATAGTTTGAAAAAGTGCATTAACAACCCATGCATATTGCTAAGCCTGTAAAAAATATCCAAATGCCCGTTCAACCATCCGCATCCGTATTCAAAATTGGCGGATATTATTCATATCAGAAAATATTCGAATATATCCTTATCCATATCCATTGTTTAAAATTTTGGATATGGATATAATAGCATTCACATCCGAAATTTTCGCATTTGAAAATTATCCACATTTTTTCAGAATTTTAGATATAATTATTTATATATATATAATATAATGTATGGGTATTAAAGTATATATAAAAACAAAATTTAAATATTATATGCTATGTATTAAAACTTTAGACTATATTGGAATATTTGAATTGATTTTACTCATAAATATTAATTTTTGAACATTAATATAACAAATTTGGATATATAAAGTAACAAACTCAGATATTGGAGTAAAGATTGCAAATAACGAATCAACAATATTTTGATATTATATTTGTATTCTAACTATTAAAATGAACACTGGATATTCGAATATCCTATCAATATCCGAAAGATGCTGATGCGGATATTCTTTTTTAGCATCCGATAAAATTCGAATCCGAATATTCACATCCGGATAATAACCGGATATAGATATAGATGTTCTAATATCCGCATCCAAATATCGGAATTGACAAGCCTATATATTGCAATTAAAACCGCTGAAAAGTGTAACAACTCATGACTGAAACATTAGAAGTAGGTCCCCATTAATCAGACGACATAGGTGTTATTGTAATTTCTAAAAGCATAAGAATGCTTCTTAATAGGCCAAACTTCCGAAATTTTGAGATACCATAAATTTAAGTAGAAGATTTGAACGAAGAAATAAAATCAACCAAGCCATCAAGAGCTTGGTTTGAAGAACCACCTGATTTGAGGCAAACATCAACTTTCTCCTTCAAACACACAACTCTTTGCCTCATTTCATCCCTTTCTCTTTCTACCATTAATCTTCTAATGGCCTCTTCAATTTCAACTCTTTCAATTCCTTTCTCCAACCTAATCCCAATTCTCCAAACATCACTCACATATCTAGAGTTCACCATTTGATCCCCTAAGAAAGGAGAACAAATCATAGGAACTCCTTCACAAATACTCTCCAGTGTTGAATTCCATCCACAATGCGTCCAGAAGCCGCCAGTGGCAGGATGAGCAAGAACTTCTTGTTGTGGAGCCCATTTTACGATACAACTTCTTTCACTAACCGAACTCAAGAACTCATCTGGCAGCAATTCTAATCCGTGGACTAAGCCAGGCCGGATCACCCACAAGAATGGCTGCATACTGTTGGCTAAGCCCCAAGCCACTTCTAGTAGCTTTTGGATATCCATGGTTGCAACGCTCCCGAAGCTAACGTAAAGCACGGACTTAGGTGATTGTGTATTGAGCCAAAAAATTGAGCTTTGGTCTTGTGTCAATAAGCTGCTCGAGGCAGCTGAAAAGCGTCTATGAAATGGTCCTATTGTGAATGTTGGTATGGGAAACTGATGATTGAGTGTGGCTAGATCAGGCTCTTCTAGTTCTTTGAATGTGTTGAAAATAAGTCCAGAAGCTTTTTTTGTTTGTTCAACCATGTTACCTACGATCTTATAGAAGTCCTCTGGAGTATCTGTTTCGACTGTTGGGATATCCTTCACTTTAAGGGGAGGGAGCTCTGAAATTGCATCCTCCATTTTTGCATCTGGTTAAGAAAGAACTTGGAATATAGTTTATTCAACCGTATATTCACTACTAATTCATTATATACAAAAACAATTGATGAAATAATAGAGATTTTTGCAATTTTCCCCTCATATTACATATAATTAGCAAATGAAACTATGTGAAAAGTTAATTAGCATTAAAGTCCTATGAAATTTTTAATTAGCAAGAAAAACCCTTCGTCGGGAGAGTTTGTTGCACATTCCTAGACTACAAAATTGATTGATATTTTAAGAGCAAATTACC
>JACFYI010003854.1:406933-418208 GCA_014898755.1 Handroanthus guayacan
ATTAATAATTATTATTTCTCTAAAATTTTATATATTCATGCAACAAAAGTACAAAACATTATGATTCTCGCTCGATAAAGGACTAAATGTCCTTTAGGACAATATTTTCCCTTGTCCATTTCATTAACAATTGGCCATCTGAAGAGCTCCCTACATAGGTGCCAACTGAATAACTCATATGTGTAACAACTCGAAAATTTTCCTAATTAAATTTTTAAACCCTCGATTTTTAATCAGTAAATATTTTTGTGACGTTTTTGAGAAAAACTCTAACCGGTAGATCATTTTTCATTGATTTGAAATTTCTCTCAACCGAAAATATTTTATCATTCTCGAAAAAATTTTCTTACACCCAAAAATTATCATATGTATTATTTTAGTCTAAAAGAAAATTTTAACTCAAATTTAGGCCCAAAAATTGAGCCCAATTTAGCCCAAAAATTCAATAAATTCTTCAAGTTATACGTATTAAACTGGAAAAATGAACACACACACATACACACACACACACACAAGGATTTGACCATACGCCCTTAAACATTAGGATATTTACATTTTATAATCAAACTAATTTTCCACTAAGTAATTAGGGATGAGAACAAATGGCAAAGAACCATGAAATTTGACACGTTTCCTTACAAATAGAAAATGACACATGAATCCTAACAACATTGTCTATAAAGAGAATGTTGTCTTGCAAAATCACTCACACCTTTTACATAAAAAATACGCCAAACAACCTCTTGATTAATTTTGAAAAGTTTAAAGATCAATCTAAAGGGAAAAAAGTAAGATTGTCACTTGGTAAGTTTGGGAACCCTAGTTAAAAGATATCTAGATGTGAATATAGGTTTTTGAAAGATAGGATACAATCTTTTATGGTTTTGATTGATATAGGTTTTGCTTTGGAAATTTCCATCAAACCTTAGGAAATAGCTAAGAGGTAAAGATCATGGTTATTCTCTCCCTTGATTTCCATATTATGGACTGTTGTCTTGAGCTTGAAACCAATAATTGCATGAAAAATTGATGGAACTTTTATTGTTTGCCTTGTATGGAATTATTGGACACTTACCCTTGTTATATCTATACCTTTAATACTTGATCATGATTTTTGAATCCTTGGATTAGTTGAGGGCTATTGAAGTTAATATTATGGACAAATAAAGGCTTAAACACCTGTGGAGGGATAAGGTTTATGTGTTATTTTGGAGTAACTAGGATGACAAATTCACCAAATGTTAGTTCTGGCTTTGCTATACGATTGTGTGACTTGTTATTACATTCTTGACTTGTTTTATGCTCTTGTCGTGTTACTCGTTTATCTTTGTTGATGAAATTATCAAAATCGTTTGGCATATTTTATTTTATATATTGCTTTTTTGCCTTTATACCGAATTTGTTGACTCACCTTGTTCCTTCACCATTACATAGCTATGATTCTTACTAAGTCGGTAGATTTATTTAAATATGTTACCATGTGTAGGTGAATAAATTTTGGAAACTTGTAGATTGTAATTATGCATTTTTGCTTTATGTTTTATTTTGTAATTAGTAGTGAAGACATACGTTTGAGATTAAGAGTTCATGTTTGGCTTGTATTTAGAAGGACCCCTAGAATGTGGCTTGTGGCCACTAGAACTATAGTTTTGGGAACTTGTGGATTGTAATTATTCATTTTTGCTTTATGTTTTATTTTGTAATTAATAGTGAAGATATACGTTTGAGATTAAGAGTTTATGTTTGGCTTGTATTTAGAAGGACCCCTGGAATGTGGCTTGTAGCCACTAGAACTATAGTTTATGGGGAGTTTATATACATATAGTTTGTTTAGTTTGTAATTGTAATAGTATGACTTATGAGATGTATTCATATTGATGCATATGTATAAAAGTATATTGAAGCTTTTGTTTAGTTAAATCTTTCCCTTGTATGTTTATTGCTCTGCTAGAGGTTCGCCTACCCACAGGTAGCGTTGCCAATCTAGGGATGGCCGTTCCTGGGTTCTGGGCCATTACAGGTTGTATCAGAGCACAGGATAGGAAGTCTTAAAGTTTCTTGGTTTGCTATTATATGTTTTACGATTTTCTTTTACTAATTTCTTTTGCTAATGACTAACGTAGTTGTGATTGCTGGTTGTGATGTGGGTAGATGGACAAAGGAAAAGGTAAGACTGAGGAGTTTGATGATTCAACTTATAGTACTATTGGAAGTAATATAGGGCCGTTAAAGAAATCACGAATGGATTATGATGTACTTCTAGAAAAAAAAGACAGAGAGATTGAGGAGAAGAATTGAGAGATAAAGTACTAGAAGCAGGCATATATAGAGCAGCATAAGCTATAAATGGATTATAGCAAATAGGCTAAGACTAAGATGGAAGGGATGGCGGATAAACACAAGAGCTAGTGCTATAATGTAAAGAACATGGTGGCTAACAACCGGCTTAATTTCACTCAGTTGAGACAGAGCCTCTTAGGCCAGTTCGACGATACCTTCAGACAGGTGGTCGACGTTTTATTCAGCATGGAGTGGATGGCTTAGGACTATATGAAAGACGAGCATGTCCTGAGGTCGAGAGCACGGAGAAGCCATGGATACCGAGTTTGTTTGGGAGGAGGATCTATGGATCCAAGGTGAGTCGAGTGGGAAGCATGATTATCGATGTGTCGAACTTTCTTGGAGTGCTCATCCGACTTGCAGATAAAGCAGTTGGACCATCTGGTGCACTGAGAGCGAAGGGAGTAGTTGGAGGATTAGATGCATTGCACGTATGAGGACTATTCCTCCACCACCTCCTACCCAGTACATATCACGGACCATGAGTTAGCCTGGATCGATAGGCACTTCGGGGGCCTCAAGAACTTCAACCTAAGTGAGGAGTTGGTCGTATTGAGGCCGTGAGAAGAGATGCCATGGGTGGCGATGTTGAAAGGGTTGCAGGAGATGCCTGAACTGGTGTTATTGGAGTTGATGGTGTTGGTGTTGGTATTGGAGGTAACATTGATGTTGGTGTTACGAGTGATGAATTTATGGAGAAAATGATGTCAACATTGGCAGGGTGGAAGTGAGCCTGAGGAGGATCCAGAGAAGGACCCGGACTTCAGGGGTTGAGAATGGGAGGCTAAAATTGAAAAATGGTAAATATATGTATATATTAGTTTTAAGTTTGGTAAGTTGCTATGTAAGAATAGGAATTAGGGTAGGGATTGTACGGTACAAAGTGATTATTTAACCATCTCTTTTGCTAATATAATAGATGGTTTTGTAACGACACTTTGTATTAAAGTGTATTAAAGTGATATACTATCTTTCTGAATTAATGAAAAAGGTAACTTTTGCTATACTGCTTAGCCAACTTTGATATTTCATTTTGATATTATTATGATAGTTTTGATGTTTCATAACAAACTAAGATAATGAAAAGATGTTAAGTAAGGTTGTTTGTCAATTTCAAATTATAATGGCAACCAGAAAGAGTACATCAAATGTTGAAACATCTAGGTAAAGAGGCAGTCTGAGGCGTGTATTGTTCAAGGAAGTCCCCACACCTAAAACCCCAACCTACATGGAGAATAATCTACCTCGTGATGAGCCTTGTGAGAGAACACCCCTTCCTAGAGAGGAACTGACAATGGATCAACTTTTTACCTTATTGCAGTAATTGGTAAATCAAGGCTAACATCCGGCTAATCAAAGACGAGAAAGATGAAGAGGATAAACTAATTGTCTTAATTTCTCAGGTTCAACCTACCAAGGTTCAAAGGAGAACCTGATAATCGAAAAGCTGAGCCTTGGCTCAGGGAAGTTGAGAAAATCTTCCGAGTAATTAATTACATGGAAGAACAATAAGAGAGGTATGCTACATTTCTTTTGGATGAGGCAACACATAATTGGTGGCAAATTCTGGAACAAAGGTTGAAGGTAAAGATTAGGCTAAAATAAAATAAAATGCAACGGAAAAACACATTCATCACCATGAATAGAAGCCTAAATCTTTATAGGATCCTCATATAAGTTTAGAATTTAGTAGAGTGGAGAAAACCAACCTTTGATGTCTTTAATTGAACTTGACCGAAAATTTTCCAAGGAAACCGAAAGATTATTTCCTTTCTTGATCAAGCTCTTGATCTTCTCCAATGACTTGATCTTTACCAACTCTTGATGATTCCAATCCAATTCTCCAATTAGATCTTCAAATCTCCCAAGAAATGATCAAGAAAAATGAAGAATTCCTCCAAAGAATTCATGAAAATTGTGAGTGGCTCTTAAAAAACGTGATCAACTTTTGATCAACAAATTCAAGTGGAATCACACCTCTAATGATAGATCCACTCTTTTCAACAAATTTCAAGTGGAATCACACCTCTAATGATAGATCCACTCTTTCTCTTTGATTAACACTCAAGATCTATGGTTAGAGATTAAATCTAAGTATGAATGTAAGAGAGAATTTGAGAGATGAAGAGAGAAAATGAGGAAAACAAAATTTTCGAATTTTTAGATCTCAAGTAAAATAGAGATGGCTGAAAATTTTGGTGTGTTGGAAAGGTGATTATCACATGGCATCTAAAATGTGATCTTTGACAACTTGGATGCTTAGTTGGCAAGGTGGTTTCGAAGGGAAGAATTTAGATTTTTCTCTTCAAAATATCTTAGCTTATGTGACATCTAAGTTACAATCTATGTGGCATCTAAAGTACTACATAGATTATAATTCACTTTAAATACCTAATTATTTCCCTCCTAATTTAACTTGTCTTATTAAATCAATTAATTCAACTATTGAAATTAATTGAATCAAATTAACCATTAATTCAATTAGAATAATTTGACTTTTCAAATTAATCTATTCAAGAAGACCAATTTTGACTCAGGTCAAACATTTTGACTTTTAGTCAAAATCTCTCTTTATTTGTCTAAATCTAATTTAGACGATTATCTCTAATCCAATTAGAGAATCTCTACTTATATTCATATCGTGACTTAATTGAGGAAGTCATGTGATCCATTAAGTTCATCAATTAATTAGACATGGGCTCATAACTCTTTACGATTTATAATTAATTAAACTATTTAACTAATTACCTATAGAATTAATCTCTATTAATGCTATAGTACTCAATCTCCATAGTCAATGTCTAACCACAAGCCTATGGAGTCCAATTTATTGGTGAATTAATTGTGATGCAAACCTCATCTACTTACACATATCGTACAAATACGATCCCTCTATTTTTCATCTCCTGATTAATGTCTAGGGTTAAGATATTTTCGGCATCTCTAATAGCGAATAATTGTGCATCTATTCTTAATGATTGATTCATTTATGTTCTCGATTTTGGAAACTCCTTTCCAAATCGACACACCACCTTGCGCAAGGATTTTCTTGAATCAAATCATCATAGAAAACATAGGAGATATACTCATTCATCAAGACGAGGAAATAAATCCTGTCTTGAAACTCACAAACCTCTATGCGTAGATCGCTTGCATCTAATATACATCTCATATGAAATCAGTGATTGAGATACACATCAAAGAACAAGGATCTACCATAAGATTACCATGGTCCTTCAAGTCCAATGACTAATTATATGCACTATCGTAAGATAAAGAATAATTCCACCAAATGCCACTTACGGCTATTTTATGAAATTCTCTATGTTGGGTCTCTTAGTAGACTTGTTCTTCTAACAAGTACCCACTAACATGCACCGATATCAATTACACCGATTGCCTATGAAACGGGGCAATGATTCAACTCCTTGAATCATGCATCGTTAGTGCAAGCCTATCCAAATCTAAGATGTCCTCATGTCAAGAATTCTATGACTTGGAGAGTTCAATATCAAAATATCTAGAGACTAATTTCATGATCACCATCATATGCGTGACCTAGCCTCATAGCCTTATATGATCTAGAGGACTTCTTCTATATCGATTGTTGATCAGACAATTTATGAGAATACGAGGAAGATGGCCATTTTATTTATATTGCAAGAATAAGATTGTTTATAGAAGAGCAGTAATGATAAGGCCAAATCTAATTGGATGCGGGGCACTATTCTAAAAAGATGGCTAAGAGACGAGGTAGAATAGATCTGGGATGGGTTCAGAATAGAATTTATGAAGAAGTACTTCCCTCTGGTTGTTAGAGAAATGATCTAATTCAGAGGTTCTATCAGTAGCAGAATATGAGATGGAGTACAATCGGCTACTCCAGTATGCTTTGCATATCCTGGTTGATGAGAGAAAGAGGATAGAGAGGTTTGTAGAAAGGTTGAAGCCAGAGCTGAGGCGAGCTTTGGCCATCTACAACACCTTTTGCTACGACGGAGCAGTTGAAAGGGCCATGGAGCTGGAAGTGGAGTTCCAGCAACTCTGAAAGATCGAGGACATGAAGAAGAAGAGATAGCCGGGTTAGTCTGACCAAAATAAAGAGAAGAAAGGTTTCCTTGGAAAAAAACCAAAGGCGACGGCGGGGAGCACATCCAGTATGAAAGTCCACAACATTTTACTAGGGACTACAATTTCTGAATAGGCATCTCCCACACCGAGGATCGATGTTGGAAGAAGTAACGATGATGCATAACCTATGAAAGTCCACAGCATTTTACTAGGGACTGCCCAAAGAATCGTAAAAATGCAGGTGCCAGATTGCCAAACCCATCTCCCACTTTGTGTAAAGCTCTGTTTGATCCGAGTGTCACACACTCTTTTATATTTGTTGCATGTGCTAAGCGAATAAGATTGACCTCAGAAAATATGAAAACTCCTTATGAGGTCCATACCATAGTAGGAGGATGTTACGAAACTTATCTTAGGTATCCAAATTGACAATGATTTCTAACTTACCTAATCAATAAACAGCAAGATATTGTAAAATTGGAGGATGTGAGGGCAGTTAAAGAGTTTCCAGAAGTGTTACCTAAGGAGCTGGATTCGCTATCTCCAGATAGGGAGATTGAATTTATAATTGAAACTCTTCCTAAAGTAATGTCATTCTCAAAAACTCCTTACAAAATGGCATCCACAGAACTGAAAGAGTTGAAGGAACAATTACAGGAACTCATGGACAAAAATTTCATAAGACTAAGCTTATCCACTAGGAGAGCTCCGGTTCTGTGTTCAATTCACGATATAAACACTTCAAATTTGTTGTGATGTTGTTTGGATTGACGAATGCTCCTGCAGTATTCATGGATTTGATGTATTGAGTGTTTGTCCATATCTTGATTGTTTTGTGATAATTTTCATCGATAATAGTTTGGTGTACTTGAAGTTGGAGGAAGAACAAGAAGAATATCTACGAATCATTCTTCAAACTCTCAAGGGGCATCAACTATATGCCAAATTCAGCAAGTATGAATTTTGGGTGAGTAGAGTAACCTTCTTGGGACATATAATATCCTAAAATTGTCTTAAAGTTGATCTTGAAACAGTGCTTAACTGGAAAAGACCGGAAATGGTTACCGAGGTGAGAAGCTTTTTGGGATTAGCAGGGTATTATCGGAAGTTAATTCAAAACTTTTTCAGGATAGTTGGACCTCTCACCTAATTAACCCATGAAGATCAATAGTTTGAATGGAATAAAAAATGCGAAGAGCTATGGAATTGAAGAAAAGATTAACTACAGCCTCAATGCTCACAGTACTTGATAGGTCAGAAGAATTTATGGTGTACACATACGCTTCTAAGGAAGGTCTGGGATGTATACTGATGCAGAAGGGACGGGTGATCACGTATGTCTCGAGAAAGCTGAAAAATCACGAGCAAAACTATCCAACTCATGATTTAGAGTTAGCGGCGATAGTTTTTGCTTTGGCTAAATAGCGCCATCACTTGTATGGTGCCAAATTAGAGATTTATACGGATCACCAAACTTTGAAGTACATTTGCCAAATTAGAGATTTATACGGATCACCAAACTTTGAAGTACATTTCTAGCCAAAAGAACTTGAATTTGAGATAGCGACGGTGGATAGAGTTTTTAGAAGATTATGATTTCACCATTGCCTACCATCAGGGTTGAGCGAATGTTATCACCAATGCTTTAAGTCGAAAGGAAAGGCTAGCAAATCTGAATGTATACCCTGAATGGTACCAACAGCACAGTCAGGAATAGCGCTACTCCTACCATTTCTACTGTGAGGGCCAAAAGAATTATCAGAAAAGGGGGACAAGGGTTCTTGGCCTATCTGACAAATAAATCTCAGAATAAAGTTAAACTGAAAGATGCTAAAGTGGTAAATGAATTCCCTAAAGTATTTTTGGAGGAATTAAACTCACTACTCCCAGATCAAAAAATTGAATTTGTGATTGAAATAATTCCTAGGGTAGCGCTATTCTCTGAAACCCCTTACAAAATGGCACCAACAGAATTAAAGGAGTTAAAGGAACAATTACAAGAACTGCTAGAGAAAAATTTTATACGACTGAGCTCTTCGCCTTGGAGAGCTCCGGTCCTATTTGTGAAAAAGAAGGATGGATCACTAAGGATGTATATTGATTACAGAGAATTAAATAAAGTGAGCATAAAAAACAAGTACCCCTTACTCCACACAGATGAATTGTTTCATCACTTTTAGGGATGTGCTATCTATTCTAAATTAGATCTGAGACAGGGGTATTATCAATTAAAAACACGGGCAACAGATATATCTAAAATTGAATTTAATTCCCGTTATGGGCATTTTGAGTTTATGGTAATGCCCTTTGGATTAACAAATACTCATGCGACATTTATGGATTTAATGTATCGAGTGTTTCGCCCATACCTCATTTGCTTCGTTGTGATCTTCATAAATGATATTCTAGTTTATTCCAAATAAGAAAAGGAGCATAAAGGATATTTACGAGTAGTCCTTCAAACTTTAAAGATGCACAAACTGTACACCAAATTCAACAAGTGTGAATTTTGGCTAGAGAGGGTTTCTGGGCCATATAATATCAAAGAATGGACTTGTAGTGGATCCAAAAAAGGTCAAAGCAATTCTAAAGTGGAAGAGACCTAAAACAGTTACTGAAGTGAGAAATTTGCCAGGATTGGTTGGATACTATTGGAAGTTTATCCAAAACCTCTCTAAGTTGGCCGCGCCATTCACTAGACTGACCCAGAAGGATTGGAAATTTGGATGGGACCAACAGTGCAAGGAGAGTTTCTCGAAATTAAAGAAAAGACTGATGATAGCTCTAGTACTCACACTACCTGATGGGTTAGAGGAGTTTACTATTTATACGAACACTGTAAAGAAGGGTTAGGATGTGTCTTTATGTAGAAAGGCAAAGTAATCACTTATGCATCTGGAAAGCTAAAAAGTCATGAGTTGAACTATCTCACTCATGATTTAGAATTGGCGGCGGTAATCTTTGTCTTCGCGAAATGGCGTCATTACTTATATAGAGCTAAAGTGGAAGTTTATACTGACCATAAGAGCTTGAGGTATATCTTCAGCTAGAAGAACTTAAACTTAAGGCAACGACAATGGATGGAATTCCTGAAGGATTATGACTTCATCATCACATATCATCTAGGAAAGGCAGATGTCGTTGCTAATGCTCTAGGTCGGAAAGGAAGGTTAGCAAACATGAGCATCTACCCAAATTTGTATAATGAGGTCATAAAGGCTCAAGAAGAAGATGATTGGGTTCAGAAACTTAAGGGTGAGATGAAACCTGATTTTAGGATTGGCACTGATGGGTTATTACGATTTAAAAATTGAGTTATCGTTCCTACAAGTATGAGAGAAAGAGTGCTCTCTATAGCACATCATACTAAGTTTGCAGTGCATTCTGGAGGAACGAAAATGTATAAGGACCTAAAACAGGAGTTCTGGTAGGAAGGAATTAAGAAGGATATCACTGACTATATCCAAAAATGTCTGACCTGCCAACTTGTGAAAGCGAAGCATTAGAGACCATTTGAGAAGTTACAGCCACTCTTAATCCTAAGTTGGAAGTGGGATCAGATCACTATGGACTTTGTGACGAGTCTACCTATGGTGCGTGGTGGATATGATAGTATCTGGGTTGTGATTGACAGGCTTACAAATTCGGCACATTTTATGCCTAGCATGACCTAGTACAATATTGAGAAACTTGCCAAAATTTACATTAAGGAGATAATAAAGTTGCATGGAATTCCTAAAAGTATTAACTCCGACGAGGACCCAAAATTCAGGGCGAGGTTATGAAAGAGCCTGCAAGGGCATCTGGGGACGAAATTGCTTTTCAGTACTACTGCTCATCCTAGACTGATGGACAATCAAAAAGGGCAATTCAAACACTGGAAGATATGTTCTGAATTTTTTCAAAAATTGGGACAAGGATCTACCTTTGATAGAATTTGCCTATAATAACAGCTATCAAGCCTCCGTTCAGATGGCACTATAGGAAGCTTTGTATGGTAGGAGGCATAGATCACCCATTCACTGGGATTTAGATGAGATAAAGTGCACCGCAAACCCAGAAAAGGATGCACTGCGACTTGAGATGATCTAAGAGGTGATAGATAAGATCCAGATCATCAAGAAAAATATAAAAATAGCTCAGGATCGAGTACTCTTTGAAAATTGCTTCGCAGAAGGAAATCCGGAGAATGGACAAGAGTAAGAAGCTAAACCCTAGATATATGGTGCTCTTCAAGATTGTGGAACGAGTTAGCCCTATAGCATATCGACTGGATTTTCCACCTAATCTCACTGGGATTCATAATTTGTTTCATGTATCCTAGTTATGAAAATATCATCCTGAGCCCTCGCATGTCATCAACCATCACGATGTTCTCCTCTAGAGTGACCTTACAATCGTAGAATAGCTTGTTTGTCTCCTAGATTTCTAGGTTCGTGAGCTTAGGAATCGTACGACACCGCAAGTCAAGGTGCTTTGGAAAAAATCAGAAAGTAAAAGAGGCAACTTAGGAATATGAGGATGAGATTCGAGACAAGTATCCTTACTTGTTCGAATAAAGTATGAATTTGGGGACCAAATTCTCTTAAGGGGGGAGAGTGTGACATCCCGAAAATTTTTCTAATTAAAATTTTAACCCTTCATTCTCGAATGATAAATTGTTTTTGCAATTACGAAAATTATTTTATTGACAAAATAATTTTTTCACATCCGAAAAATTTTTCGAGCAATCGAGACTCCATTTATGCCCCGTTTTGGGCCCAAATGAGCCTTTTTGGCCCAAGAAATAAATTCAAACCAAGCCCAAACCCTAGCCAAACATCTTTGATCCAATTCTTAACTTTTCAAAAAAAGAAAAAAAAAA
>JACFYI010003854.1:436352-447987 GCA_014898755.1 Handroanthus guayacan
TCTGGTCTTCGTCGTCTACTGCCTCCTCTCACCATTGATATCTTCATTGAAGCTTTCATTGGTGATTAGGGCTTGGGAGGTGTCGTCCATGGTAGAAAAGGAATAGAGAATCAAGGAATACAATTTTTGTCAATTTGGGGGAAAAGAGAAAAGTCCAGATCCCTACTTTTTACCCTATGAAACTGTTTGAACTGAAAGAAGTAGAGAATGAGAAAAGAAATAAGAGGGAAAATATTTTCAGAGCCCGCCCTTTGGTTTTTTCAATATGGATTAGATTTAGTGCACACATTTTAATTCTTAATATAAATATATTTATAACACAATGATTTTCTATTTTTTTTATTATTTCGAATCAAGTACGAAAGATATACCATAACATCATACATTTTTACTTAGGGTGTTCATTCCGAAAATTTTGATTTGAAGATCAAAAACTATTTTGATATGCCAAAATATCATACCAGATATAGAACCAAATAAATTTATCATTATTTTTATTTTGAATTCAATAATTTAGTTTATTTAATTTTTTTTTTTAGACAATAAAGGGTAATAATATAAAAAAGATTAATATGCCTTCTTAAATATTTTGTTAAATCATCCATTGAACTCAGGCAAGCAATTGCCTGATCATCGATCGAGTTTCTCTTGTCTTCTTGCTTGCTTGATTGTTGTCTTCTCTTCTTTCTTCTCCATGCAACTACTAGTCCACCTCTTTTGAAAACCTTGCTTTGAGGAGTCTTAGCATCTTCTCCCATTCCATGCCTCTTAGGAACTCTTTTCTCTATGACTGAGTGAGTAGTTGAATCTTATTTGATGGATAGTAATGAGAAAATGATCATCTTATGGGTGGGCACTAATGGTTGGACTATCATGAAGCACGTCTCTATGGTCGTAATCATAAATTATTTCAAAGTTATAGAATTTATGACACGAAACATAGTATTTTTCAAGATGGTTTTGAGATTCTCCTTGTTTTATGGGAGAACAATAGGGGTCATCGATACACATTCACAGGTATTTGCTAGAAGAACAAGTTTACTGAATACTCGATCAAGAAGAATTCCAAAAGGTAGCCTAAATGGCATATCGATGACGGAAATTCCTTAGGCTTATGATAATGCATATAATTAGGCTTTTGACTTGAGGATCCATAGTAACCTTCTCTATGAGCATTTAAACTTTGGTTTTCGCCCCAATTCCTTAGCTAATCGCAATGGGCGATTTTCGGGCTTACGTGTCTTGTGGCATGCATGTTTGTAAGATCCAAATTAAAGAGAATCTATTTACTCATTTCGCAAGGTGAACAGTCTCCTATAATTCCCAAGGCCATCCGAGATCCATCTATAGTTCAAAACTTGCTACTCATATATATAACTTTACAAATTAATAAAATTTGTATCTGCAAGTCATATACACTATATAGTAAATCTTTATATTGGGTTTAGACCTTAGTAAACTTGGTCTCCACTAACGTCAACTTGAATTTCTTAGTAAAGCAACTTTATGTATTGGCTTTCAACTTTTTTTTTTCCATTTACATTCAATATCATTACAACATCAAATACAATTTAAATATCAAATATATAACTAAATATAATTCAAATAATATAAACTACCATTCCGGTAGACAAAGACTACCATACGGTAAATAAACACCTACACGTTGTCTGTGGGACTCAAAGCTTGCACCTCCACTATGAAATAGTGGAGGCAGTGCCACTTCATCCAAAGAGCGGTGGCTATTGGTTTTCAACTTTTGAATTGTTTGAATCTTCATATTACTGTTATTTATATATTCAATGATCTAAAAATATTTTTTCCATAAATATGTTATTTATTGAAATTCAAATATAATTGATGCAACAATTAACATTGCCTACAGTAGATTCCTTTGTTAAATATTAAAATATATTACTAATGGAAGATGTTAAGAGTAATTTGGTCAAAAGTTGAATTTCAAATTAAAAAATTGTTCATCAATTTAAATTATATAAAAGCTGTGAAGCATCGAAAGGTTGTTCTCATACTAAGTTTTATAATTTTAATTTTATCTTTTAACTGGCACCGTCAACTACTATTTTCAACACTGCCACTCTTCCACTTCTAATTTCAAATAACATTTAACAAATTGAGTAGTAGAAAATTATGAATGTTAATTTATTTACCTTACAAAAATATATACTATTTTCTTTATAGATTATACACATGTAATTGGATGCTAATTTATGTACATTATAAAATATATAACATGACTCACAAAAAAATTAACAAAAAAATATAAAAAGTGACAAAAAAAATTATTTTTGATTTTCACAAAATATTACCCTCTACTATTTTTAAATTTATGCGAGGACCGCATGTAAAATTACTAATACTATATAAAAAAGAAGTCTCAAAAGATAGTTCTTATACCAAATTTCATAACTCCAACTTTATCCTTCAACTATCACCATTTACTACTATTTTTAATAACACCATTCTTTTACTATTAATTTCAAATAACATTTACAAATTAAATAGGAGAAAATTATGAATGTACATTTATGTACACTATAAAAATATTTACTTTTTTCTTTATAGATTATATACATTTAATTGAATGTCAATTTCTGTATATTATAAAAATATATAGCATAAGTCACAAAAAATTAAGTGACCAAATTAAAATTGTTATTATTATTTTTTTAAAAGTATCACTCTCTACTACTTTTAAATATATACGGAGACCGCATGCAGAATTAATAATTTTATTAAAATACAAAGTTAGCTTCATTTTATATTTTTAAAAATTATACATTTTATTTTTAAAAATTATAAAAAATTTCATATGCATTACCGGGCCAAAATAGAAGAAGAGAGGGAAAATTTTCTTAATGTAATCAAATATTGGCGGTAAATTTTAAGCTTTCCGCCAAAATTGAAGTGGTTCCTTGAAAACATTCATAAAAACCTTGGTTGCAAGGGTATACACACTCAGTTTAATTCCATACTTCGGTTTTGCCAAATCCTCTTAGCTTATGCTTCTCTTATTCTTCTCATTACCTAACCATTCGGTTTTATTCTACTATCTACTAGCCGACCATGATGCTTCCCTCACGATTACTATTAGGTATAAATTTCTCTCCCAACCTTTCTTCTCGATTTACTCCGCATTCAATTCTATTTTTCTTGTGTTCACTTGAGTTTCTTCTAATCACTCTTTCAATTTTATCGTTAATTTTTCATGTGGTGAATGGTAATCTATGACCAAGTATTGCATAAATCACGTTAACTCAGGTTTGCTGCATATTGTATTTTCTGTACAGAAATAAAGGAACTCTCATCTATTTTACTTCGAGACTTGTGTTTCAGCATAGCAATAGTCCACCAGGTAGAACTTTCCTCAATTCAAATCTTCATCACAGCCTCTATAATATTTTAGGACATTGCCGATGTTTACTAGTTTCAGTAACCAGCTACCCGCTCTTGTCAATGAGAGTTGAAACCATCACAAGGTTAACACTTTTAACTCCAGACTTGAATTGTTTAAATATTTTTCATACGAACATGGCACATACAATACAAGTTCTATATCTTCATTAAGTTATTTACTTTTTCCTATCCTTAATATATTTCATGTAATTTCTGCTATGAATTTTTGCTTCTGGCACATGGAAAATTGGAAAACAAGCAAAAATGCTTATCTTGATTAAAATTACGTCATACAATAGGTACTTTGTATTTTATCCTAATTATCTTCTGTTAACAGTTAGCATGGGGTGACTTTACCTACCGAGATTACTACAATATGGTGGAGAGGTGAGGCTTATGTTCCAAATAGAGGCAAACTTACTATCACGAGCTTGTAGTCTAGTTGGTTCCTCACTTTTCTGTTCTGTTTTGCCTTATTCTTTTACTTGGTCTTTGTTCTTCAATCTCACAGAAAAATCCTTGGTAATACAATCTTTAGATAAAAAATTCCTGATATAATAGTATCTATATAATTTGATATGTAAAACTTTTCTTTGCTCCTTACTTTATCTTTTAAAGCCTGGAATATAAATTTGTACTTAGAGCTTCATGATTTCTAGTAAATCGCATTATTTTGCAATGCTTTGTCATTAGAACAAATGAGCATACCTGTTTGATTGCAATTTTTCATCTTAACTAACCCATGGGAGATGCTATTCTTGTATTATGCCACTGAAGGAAATGTACTGGTTTTGTTTGATTAGCTGGACATCGATTTTGGGATTGCTCAGTGTGTTGATTTTATTGCTATGTCATTTGTCAATTTCCATTTTTTTCACATTCTAATTGTATGTTGCAAAGGTGAAGCCAGGGTAGCTCTCAATTCTCACATCCCCAATTGGCAATTTCACTTGGTCTACCTATGTTTGTATTCTTTAATTCTGCATTCGCTCGATCTTTTCTTGATAGAGTTGTTGAAATCTGCTTCAATGGTTTTGTCAAACTTGAATCTATGTTCTCTGATCTGTACAACTTTTTATTTCTGAGTTATGGAAATTTGTCACCATTGAACTAATGCAGTGATGCTGTGGCATTTCTGTTATTGCAAACATAGAAAGTATTGACTCGTTAAAGGACTTGAAGGAAATTGTTCAAGCATCAGATGGAGCTATGGTGGCAAGAGGAGACCTTGGTGCTCAGATGCTATTGGAACAGGTTCTTAGCAAAAGATAGTCCAAGTGTGCAGGTAACTAAACAAGCCAGTCATCGTTGACAGTCAATTGCTTGAATCAGTGATAGAATAGTACCCTGCACCTAATAGAGTTGAAGTAGCTAATATTTCTTAGGCTGTTTGCCATTGAGCAGATGCTTTGATGCTTTCTAGTAAGTCTGCCATGGGACAATTTCCTAAGAAAGCATTGACTGTACTAATAAGTGTTAGGCTAAGAATTGAGAAATGGTTGAGAAAGGAAGCACGCCACAGAGCTATGAGACTCGTTGGTACAACATCTTCTTTTGCTGACATGATTCAAAGAAGATATGCAACTCTGTTGATATGATGTGTAATAGGCATTTGCTTTTAGATTTTTTAAAGATAATATGAATTTCTTTCCATATGTTATCCCTTCAAAAAATGTGATGCCATGCTATAGTAGTCTCCAACGCAATAAATGAGAGATACCAAAAACGAATTTGTAGTACAAACATTTGATGAAGTTATGGAATTTGTCTGAATAAAGATTGATGTAGAAATATCTATCTTCTGTTGCTTTTTTACTATCGATTTTTTCTATTCGTTTCGTTTTTTTTCCCTTTTTTTTAAAAGTTATAAAATTAGCTGCCATTATAAGTATTTTGGGTGCTAATTCTGTAAGCAGATAGATTGCTTCCTGCAAAACTCTCTAAAGATAATCTAAAAGCCTTGGTAAATATGAAGAAGTCATAAATCAGTGATCCAATCTATTTTGCATCGACATATACTCTTATAATGGAAAATTTAAAGGGCAAAATGTGATGTGCCTACTCTTGTGGCCATATATTTGAAAATAATTAGTGACAATTCTTTTATTTGGTTGCTATAAGTATATCTACAACAACCATTATAAGCTTGTTGCTAAACGTATATACCTAGTTGCTATAAATATATTTTTAGCAACCATTTAAGCTTGTTGGTATGCTTGCATGCCTAGCAACCAAATTAATTGGTTGTTGATGTCAACTTAAATGATCTGTTGCAACTATTCAAATTTTTGTTGCTAAATTGGTTGCTCTTAGCACTTATTTATAGCGACCAAGAAAAATTGTCACTAAAAATTGAAAACTTGGTTGCTAAGTTGATACAATTCTATAGCCACTACTTATAGCTACCAATTTGTTGTTGGTGGCAAAAGATTATACGAAACTCAATAGTAGCGGCCAATTGACTTTTGGTTGCTAAATATCAACGTATAGCAACCAATTTAGTATGGTCATTGAGAATTTGGTTGCTAAAACTAAATTTTCTTGTAGTGCATCCGTTAACTTTTAATGGAAAAGAAGACGGTAGGACCCAGTTTGATTGAAATTAGAAACTTAGGGGATTAAATATGATTAGATGAAGAGGTAGAGGATGAAATATGATTAAGTAGCTTAGTTGAGAGGCAAAAGTGAAATTTTCCCTTCCTAACTCCACGAGTTGGCTCCACGAAAAACTTGATGGCACAACATACAACAGCAATATTCACAAAACCAAACAAAGGTTGTAATAGTGAGCCCTATGAACAAAAAAGTACAGGAAAATGTTATCCCATAGCAAACCATCACAACCCCATATTCGCTAGTCCTGCCACCCAAAAATCAGCATAAGACAGGAATAGTATCTGAGCGGAAGCTCCTCACAATAGAACTTCGATAATGCACCAAATAGCCTCTATCTCAACTTGAATAAGCAACCACAAAATAGCTCTCATTTAGCAAGACAACTAATACAAATTACCAGGAAAAATGAATAAACCGAAACCATTTGAATTGTTTCAGCAAAAATTAACAAAGCAGCAGCCACCAGTATTGCAATCCTCCATCTTTAAAACATTCTCAAACAATTAGCAATAGCAAGCAAATAAGGCCACAGAGTATTTCAAATTCACCTCAAAATTAATTCATACTCATAAGTTTTAGAGCAAAAAGCCTCTATTACTATGTAAAGATATGTGTTGTTTATTTTGATATTTTCTGTTGATTTCAAGAGAAATGAAATAATTAATTGGCAGATGCAATCTTCAAGATAAAAACAAAGACAAAACACTGGAAATTAAAGCCCAATAATTAACTACATCATAATCAACATGAAGTCCAAAGGCCGTTGAGATATCAAAGCACATAAAATTGAAATACTCCAATAGGCAAAATGGTCTACCATTTCCTCACCAAAATCTGAAATCCAAACACAGTACCATTTGATATCTAATTAATAGGTTACAACTCAAACGAAAAGCGTATGCAGATGTCTTCCTTAGACACAGATAAAGGTATCCCTAGCTAATTTAACTCAATCTTTTGCATAGTCTTCCATTTTTTAACCATTAGACATCCCCTATAGTTAATCAGGACAATTATTGTCATAATACACAAGTTAATTGGATATTCTAGATTAAATACCACAAATTAACCAGAAAATTACAAAGATTACATGCAAAGAAACACAAACGCACACAAGACATGAATTTATCAATCTAGAAAACACTAGTAAAATTGGGCACACAAAATATCTCAAGATCTCCATTTTCATGGCACAAAATGTGGAATATATCACCTTGATCGGTTGTCATACCATCAACCCTATAATAGCTTCTCCAATGCCAGTAGCACTACAAGAAACTTTCAGTTCAGCTAAGGAATGTAGTGACAAAAATATTTGCTCGTGGATTCGGCACTAAATAATGAGAAAATAGCGAAGAAAAGTGTTTTTGTCGCTGTTGGAGTAGAAAAAGACAAGTTTTAATTTTAACAAAATATAGCTAGCAAATAGAGACGGATCAGCGAGTCGTGGAGCTATCGTTGAAACATTTATCGCTGATGTTTCATTGGGTAAAATTCATTTTGGTCCTTGAAGTTTCATATCAATTGCAGAATAGTCCCTATGCTTTTCATTTGTTTCAATTTCATCCCTCCGATCATCATCCGGCAACAATTTCCGGCCAAAAATAGTAAAATGACCAAAACACCCTTGAAATATCTTTTGGGTAGAATTCATTTTCATCCCCCATGATTTTATATTAATTGTAGAATAATCCCCAAAATTATTAGTTGCAATTTTCCCCTTGTATTAAATGTTTAAATTACTCTTTATAATAGTTAAATATATAAATACATATTCTAAATATTTTAAGCCTTTTATATTTTGGATTTAATTTAAAATTCTTAATTAACTATTTTTTATTTATAGTGTAGAAAAAAGTAATTAATAAATTTGGTAATTCAAGTTTTAAAAACTATAGTAATAAATTAGTACAATAAGACATAGAATCTTAACCATTGAAATTGAAAATAGTTATTGACTATCAAAAAAAAAATAAAAAATAAAAGGATTTCTATTTTTTTTTCTGATAAAGCTGAATAAGTATATCACCTTTAGTCTAAATTTAGATATACATATATATATATCTGTGTGTGTGTTTTCATAAAATGAATAAATATCAACAAATCTTGTATTCTCTTGAATACAAACGGATCCATCTATATTTTTTCAAATTAAAAAAAAAATGAAAAAAATGTCAATGAAAATATAGTCATAAATTTATCCAGGAGAGCACAAAAAAATGGATTTAAAATAAATAGTTAATAACTTGATTTTTTAAATTCAAGCAATAAAAATAATTTTTAATTTTTACATTTTTGTTTGTTGACTATACTCATTTATTATGTTAGTGGCAAAGTTTGACCTAATCTAATTTCTAATTATTTTTTGTAAATTTTAATTAGTTTTTTATAATTAATAAAGAATTTAAAATACTCAAATTACATTAGAAATATGTTGATATACACGGTAAAATAGATAATTAAATTCAACCATTTAATCCAAGGGGACAAGTTTTACAATTAATAGTTTAGGGGGTGAATGGGGGATATTTATGATACTTTAGGGGGCCAAAGTGTATATAACCAAAAGATAGTTTAGGGGTGTTATAGTCATTTTATTATTTTTGAATAAAAATTGTTGCCTGAGAATGATTGGAAGGATGAAATTGAAGCAAATTAGAAGTATATGGACTATTTTGCAATTGATATGAAATCTCAGGGACCAAAATAAATTTTACCCTTGTTTCATTGCTAAGTGTGAAAAGAATATCAATGAGGTACGTAGTTGGTCGTTGTGTCGTTGCCGATTGGGATAATAGTGTTAGCGAGGGATGTATTAGTCACTGAACTCTTGTTGTATGTGAAACTAGCAACAGGGATGGATATTTTGTCACTGAGCCTTGCTCATGTTGTAAAAGTATTAGCGAAGGATGTATTTGTTGTTGAGCCCTAGGTGATGTTTCAATTATTTATCGAAGTTATTTTCAGCTCCCTTTTCCTACTTTTAATTTTACAATTTGTTGATAAAAGAACAAAACTACAACTAAACTCATCTCCCTCAAAGTCTGAAACACGTTCTCTTCCCTAAAACGAAAATCGAAGTGATTCTTGCCTGACACTAAAAGTGTAAAACTTGTCTGAAAAATTAAAAAAAAAAGCAAAAACAAAAAAAAAGGGAAAAGATTGAAATTCTAGCATCTGTTCACATTCCCCCCAAAAGAAGAAGCGAGCACCCCTATTCTTGGTTCATCAAAATAAGAAAAAAAAATAAGAAAAAAAAGGAACACCCCTGACATTCGTCCTTTGTGCGTTCTTTTGTTGGAGAAAAAAATCGTACTTATGCTTTTACGTTCCTCTGTTCGAGAAGAAACACAGCTTTCATTCGGCATGAGAAACTTGAAATGTTAGGTATTGGTTCATTTGACTCGGGTTTATGCTTCAAAAGGATTTTTTGGAAACCGTAGTTTATACATAATGTACATAATCTTAGATATTTGAAACTCTATTTTGCATTTACATATATGTGCATTGCAGTGAGATTTTGGATCAAACCCTATTTTAGCACTTGCAATGTCTGTATTTCTTGCTTAAGTCTTTTTGGATACATACTTGAGTGAAGTGCAGTAAATTATTACGTCATGTTAGGCCTTTGAAACTCAATTTTGTACTTATATTTACATTATAGTATATACTAAGTTTTTACATATTTGAAGGTAGGAACAACAGAAATTATGTCGCGCTGCTCCTCAATATTTTTGCACAACACAATGAAGAATCTGGAATATAAAATGGGCGCACCAAGAGCATTGGAGAAGGCCCCATTCTTAATTTATAAAGAAATACCTTTTTTACCCATAAGCTTATCTTGCCTTCCAGCTATCATCATAAGGTTTCAAGAGAGAAACATCTCCTTTGCCTTTGCAAGAGGTGTGAAAGTTCCTTTTACTGCTTCTGAGTTCTTGATTGTTTTAGGATTGCCAACTAAGGGGGCAACTTGTTGATATAAACTTAAAAAATGAAGTTCAGAGCAATGAAGAGACTTTTCTCGAGAAAACTTCAAATTTTGAACTGAAAAAATATAGTTAAGAAATTAGATGATCATATAAATTCGCTTAAGCTGAAGTAGGATCATAAATAATGATGAAAATTACCTTGTTTTGTGCCCTGTTGCTTCCATGTATGAACTATGAGTAATCTAGGAAAACTTTGATAGTAAAATTAGCTATACGTTCACTTATTCTGAAGTAGGATCTTCTATAATGTTGAAACTTTCCTCGTTTTGATGCCTTTTGTGCCCATGTATGAACTATGGGTGATCTAGGTAAACTTTACGAGGAAGGCAGGTATATATTTACTTATTATGAAGTAGGATCATCAATAATGATAAAAATTTTATCTTTTTGATGAACTTTGTGTACATGTATTAACAATGAGTGATTTAGGTAAACTTTACGAGAGAGCTAGGTAATAATTCACTTATTTTGAAGTAGGATCTTCTATAATGTTGAAAATTTCCTCGTTTTGTTGCCCTTTTGTGTCCATGAATGAACTATGAGTGATATACGTAAACTTTACGAGGGAGTCAGGTATAAATTTACTAATTCTAAAGTAGGATCTTCTATAATGTGGAAAATTTCCGATGTCCTTTGATCCATGTATGAACTATGAGTCATCTAGCTAAACTTTAAAAGGGAGTCACATATACATTCACTTATTTTAAAGTAGGATCTTCTATAATGTTGAAAATTTTCTCGTTTTGATACCCTTGTATCCATATATGAGCAATAAGTAATATAGATAAACTTTACGAGGGAGGCAAGTATATATTTACTTATTATGAAGTAGGATCATCAATAATGATGAAAATTTCCTCCTTTTGATCCCCTATATGTCCATGTATGAATAATGAGTAATAGAGCTAAACTTTACTAGTAGAAGTAGGTATAAGTTGGCTTATTCTAAAGTAGGATCATCAATAATGAAAATTTTCTCATTTTGATGAACTTTGTGTACGTGTATGAACAACGAGTGATTTAGGTAAACTTTACCAGGGAATTAGGTATAAGTTCACTTATTCTGAAGTAGGATCTTCTATAATGTTGAAAATTTTCTCATTTTGATGCTTTTTGTGTCCATGTATGAACCATGAGTAATATAGGTAAACTTTACGATGGAGGCAGGTATATACTTACTTATTATGAAGTAGGATCATCAATAATGATAAAAATATCCTCCTTTTGATCCCTTATATGTCCATATATGAATAATGAGTAATATGGGTAAACTTTTCTAGTAGAAGTAGGTGTAAGTTGGCTTATTCTGAAGTAGTATTTATATATAAATATGCTAATGTTTGCTTCATTTAAAATATCTATGTACAAAGACTCTAAAAAGTAAAAATGAAGTAATTATTGTCAACTCCTGTTTCAACCGTCCAAAAACCTATAATTAATGATTTACTCTAATTACAACTATGCGAAGGCCTATAGTTGAGGTATCATCATCATTTTCTCCAATTCATTTCTCATTCTCCAGTTTATGATTTTTTTTCATTTTGCGTGCTATTTCCTCGCATAATGCAAAACGTCAATTTTCCTCATTGTGGAGCCTAACCATCGTGTCTGCC
>JACFYI010003854.1:448355-477190 GCA_014898755.1 Handroanthus guayacan
ATAACTTGTGCACTTCATATTACACAAAATTCTACATACTTGGAATTATCAACTCTACCTATTAGGCAAACAACCCATACTTAAAAAAATGGTGTTGCGTTTATTGATCTTCTTCATAGATAAACGTGCTATATTCTCATTTAATTCAAAAGGTCTTTTCGCCACAAACTGTTGTATCAATTCCCAATCAGAGACAAATGTTAGCTTAATTTAATGCCATTTTACTGCCTATAAAATTGAACGTTCAGTGCAACACTTTGCTTCACTAATCTTATCTATGAATGACAAAACTAATGAAGAAAAAAATTACAAGAAAACACACAAAAGATGGAGCACATTTGTTGGACTGATGATGATGATGAGATGAGGTTCTTTGATGTTCTTAAAGGGCATTCCAGATGTATCATGTGTCCAATGCCACTCTTGGTTGACCTTTGGGATATTGCAGTTTATGAAGATAATGTGTAGAGAACCTAGAGACCCATACACTCGATGATGAAATGGGGGCCCAAAAAGTTCACTTTGGAATAGTTACAATACAAGTTGGAGGAGTTGTGGCTTTGTTACAACTTGTTCTCTGCACTGTTATCCCATCCCAACATAACCTGGGATAGGACAACAAATGCAATGGGGGCTTCTTCTTATTTCCCTTTATTTCATGCTTATGCTGCGCAGTATGTGAAATATGCGGAGAAACATTGGGACTATTTGTGTGTCATCTTCAAAAAAGACTTGCCAAGGCCTCGTAGGAGACCCCATAAGCTTTTTTTCTTTTCTTTTTTTTTCTATTTTTTTTAATGAATGTATGTGTAATAAACATTGTTCATATTATCTATTTTGATAAATGACATATTTTCTTTGTTGCAATGTTCTATTGCTTTTGTTTCACCTTGCACTGCAATTGCTTTTGATCCTGAGTCACGTAGTGTTCAGTGACTTTAAACATCATATCGTGATTACAGTTTACTTAATTTAGATGGCATTTCCACTTAACATCTCAGAGAACACCATAAGCAAAAAAGTTGAAAAATATGAGAGTAGGAACGAAGAGTGAAGAAGAAGGAAGAAGAAAGGATTCTCTTGCTGAAATCAAGAAGAAGAGAGGGAAAATATTACACTTGAGGCTATTTTGCACAATCCAACTCATGAAGTGACCATAGGCTAATTACACTTAATTAATTTCATTTTCCTATTTCTTTTCTTATTTTCAAGCAAAAAGATTCATTTTTCTCTCTTTTCGCTTTCGCTCGAACTCAAGCTTTCAATTACTTTAGAATTAAACTTTCAATATCATCATCATAAGCATCACTTTCGGTTATGCTTTGAACATTCCTTTCCCTATTCATTGAAATCATTGAAATCTCCAGAGGGGCGAACGCCATTTCATCGGGTCTGTCTATGGAGTCTTAACCCATATATTTACGTAGGTTTTCAATATTTTGTCCTAACCATATTTCCTGGCTATCTCCCATTTCATGCCTTGTTTTTCCTTAGTTTTCTGCAAACTACGTTGAACTTTAAGGTCCACTTCTCCCTATTTTCTTAGAATGACATTAATGGATGTTGTTGATGTGTGTAGCATTTAAACTTTAATTGATTCGTATAAGGTGTGGATGTTGATTCGTACACAGTGTGGATGTGCTCAAGTTGATGTGTATGAGCTATTGTTAAATTTCTCTAGAGTTATGTAATAACTAGAAATAGTATTAATGGTGAACTCATTTAATTAATTGTTGTATTGGCTTAAATGTTTTTAACACAATGTGATGAATTGTTATTTATCCTTATTGCAGTCAAATCGAAAGTTATCTTGATCCGTAATCTTGTAGCGAAAGCTGCTTTTAAGTTGACATTGAGAAGATACCCAATAACATAAGTTAAATCTAAAAAAAATTCTATCTTTTTCTAGATAGTTTCTTAGTTTTTAATCACTTCATTTTTGCATCTGTTTTAGGTGTCAAAAACAGAGTAATTAGGATTTATCTCTGCTACAGTTCTTTTCCTGAAATGAGCTGAAATATTGGAGACACTTTAACTTAAGTAACTGTATGTAGATGTGGAGGGATGTTTTAGCCAATCATATTCCCTTTCAACTTGTTAGATCCAGACACAACTTGCCACTAGCGATTCGTGCCATAATAAAACCATTTCTCTCACACGTACCCACATACTTATGTTCAACTTATTTTGTTTAAGTTGGAAAATTACAGTACTCATGCGGCCCAATAAAAGTTGGATAAATTGTAGGAAGGATTCAAGTGATTGGGTTAGTAATGACTTCCAAGATAGAGTTGATCTCTTCATTCAATTCATTAACAAACATCCAACAGCCTTCGATTCTGCACATCATATTCTATATCCGTGTGCGAGGTGTAAAAATGGTTCAAGGATGGAAACTTTTTGGGTAGCTCAACATTTGTACAATAATGATTTTATGGTTAATTATGTGAATTGGACAACCCGCTGCGAGGAACTTTGGGGCACCAACAATTTTGGAAATTTGGTAGACGATGATATCATAGAAGAGAGAAATCCATATGTGAATATGGTTATGGATACTTTGGGAAGTGGTGTTGATGCAGAAGATAATAATATGGAAGAGAAGCCTCATTCTTCAGCTAAAAAGTTCTACAACTTGCTTAAAGATGCAGACGAGCCATTATAAGATGGTTGCAAGAAGCATACGATCTTATCGGCCGTGACTCAGTTATTGAATCTGAAATTCAAATTTAATATAAGTGAGAGTTGTTATGACTTAATGATCGTCATAAGAAAGACCATGCTTCCTGATTGAAAAAAGTTACCGGATAATTTTTATAAGACAAGGAGAATGATAAATAAACTCGGACTGGGATACAAGAAGATTGATACTTGCTTAAATCATTGTATGTTATATTACAAGGAGTTGGAGAATTAGTCTATTTATCGTGTTTATAGAGAACCACGGTACAAGCCAAAGAATGAGAATTGCAAAGGGAGATAGAAGGATGTCCCATTTAAGAGCCTTCAATATTTTCCCATTGCCCTTAGGCTCAAGTAGATGTACATGTCACAACACACTGCAAAAAACATGTGTTGGCATCTTTTGGAGTCCGTCAAGATGAGTCCTTCATCATGCATCCATCAGACGCTAAGGCATGGAAAACATTTAATGCTTCCTACCCTACATTTGCTAATGAAATCATAAATGTGATGCTCGGACTTTGTACTGATAGGTTTAATCCGTTCTCTAATTCAACATATTCTTGCTGGCTCGTGTTTATCACTCTGTACAATCTTCCGCGAAGAATGTGTATGAGAAGGGAGTATATATTTCTTGCTTTAATCATTCCCAGACCAAAATCACATGGCAAGAGCCTGGACATGTATCTTAGACCTCTGATCGATGAGTTAAAGCTATTATAAGACGAAGGTGTGAGCACATTCGATGAATGGAAGAAGCAAAATTTCATAATAAGAGCAGCATTACTTTGAACAATAAGTGACTTTCTTGCTTATGGGATGTTAAATAGACGGAGCACTCATGAAAAATTGGCTTGTCCATATTGTATGAAAGATACTTGTTCAATTGTCTTAAAGCACGGTAGGAAGTGTAGTTGGTTCGACAGTCATCGACAATTTCTGCCACTAGAACATCTTTTTCGTCGTGATCGAAATTCTTTTACGAGATCGAAATTTCTTTTATATATCGGTAGGGAAGTCATTTTTGAGCAAGTTAATCGAATTAAAGAGATAACATTTAGGCTGCTAGCAGAGTGACAAAAACGTCCGTGATTTGCTAATGACTACAATTGGGTAAAAAAGAGCATCTTCTAGGAGTTGCCTTACAAGTCAACCAATGTGTTAAGGCATAATTTAGATGTCACGCATATTGAGAAAAATGCATTTGACAATCTTTTCAATACTATTATGGATGTGAAGAGTAAGACCAAAGACAATGCAAATGCTAGAGAAGATTTGAAGTTAATATACAAACATCCAAATTTGGAGTTGCTATATAATGGTAATAAGGTCAGAAAACCAAAGGCAACATATGTGTTGGATGATGATACCAGGAAAGAGGTTTGTAAGTGGATAAAACAACTCAAGTTTCCTGATGGATACACCTCTAATATAGGTCATTGCATCAATGGAGATGGAAATATATTTGGTATGAAAAGTCACGATTGCATGTGTTTATGCAGCAACTATTGCCTTTGGTATTTCAAGACGTTTTATCGAAAGCAATATGGGGACCATTAGCCGAGTTTAGTTTGTTTTTTCAAGAACTCTGTGCATCTAATATACGAGCATCAGCCATAGAGAATGTAGAGTTGTCAATTTTAGAAACTATTTGCAAGTTGGAAAAAATTTTCCCTTCAGTATTTTTCGATATTATGGAACATCTTCTTGTGCATTTACCATATGAAGCTAAAGTTGGAGGGCCTATTCAATATAGGTGGATGTATCCTTTTGAAAGGTGTAGTTTTTAGAAAGGAAAGTTAGGAACAAGGTAAGGGTCGAGGGGTTTATATGCGAAGTATACATAGTGGAGGAAATTTCAAATTTTGTCTTTTTGTATTTCGAGGCTCACCTTCAAACGAGGCATATTCAGGTACCTAGAAATGGGGGTGGGGAAGTTTTAAATTATAATTGCTTATTCATTTTTCGACATCCATGTCGCCTATTTGAAGGATGACATAAATACTATTTTACAGACAACGATTTTCACATTATTCATACATATGTTTTTGTAAACAGTATTGAACTTAAGCCATATATCGAGTAAGTTGAACCACTTTCCAACTTTCTGGCAAGTCTAACATTCGATACCATTTATAAAATCAAAATTTATCGTCTTTTAATCTCAATTCTTCTAATTTCCAGATAGTTCGAAGATTTTATAAGGATCACAGAATCCAATATCATAGATGATGATATCCTGAAACATTGAGATACAGACTTCTATTGATGGCTAAAAAAGCAAGTGGAGGAAGGTGGGGTTGATGATATCAAGATTAGATGTTCGAGTTATGGCCCTTTAAAATCTATAAAATCGTATGGTGGCATTATGGTCAATGGTTACAGATTACACACCAGGGATTATGGACAGCATAAAGCTACTATGAATAGCAGAGTTTGTTATTGGGACAGCTTATATGGTGATAATGAATTGGACTATTATGGGGTCATAGAAAAGATTTTGGAGTTAGTTTATGTTGGTCAAGGGAACAATGTCTTCATTCTTCATTTCCGTTGGTTTGATCTCATCAGTGGGATTAGATATGATGACCAATATAAGCTAATGGATGTCAAGTATAGGTCGAGACTATAAACTTATAAACCATTCATATTAGCTGAATAAGCGCAACAGGTATATTATACAAAGTATTCGAGTAGCCAAATGAAAGGCAGTGGTGATTGGTGGGCAACGTGTAAGGTTAGGGCTAGATTGTTTGAGGTGGAAACAATAGGCAACGAAGTTCAAAATGACTCACAAACTAGTGATTACTTTCACGAAGTTGAATCATCAGAAATACTTTATCGTTCCACAACTCATGATAAAGATATGCAATTGCATGATGAAAATGCTCCAATGACTGAAATTCTAATAAATGAGATACACATCCCATTAGATTTTCAATCTATTGAGCTTCTAGTTAGTGAATGAGAGGACAATGATAATGATAATGATAGTTTCATAGATGAGGACAACATAGATGAACTTGAATCAGAATCAGAAACTAAATAGGTTATCATATATGTCATATATATACATATTTTTCTGTGTGTATGTTAACTAATAAATACTAAGTGCTAGGTATGAATACTATATATTTATGTAAATTCATTTTGCAGATATTGATAGTGAGGTGCAGAGGTAGGGGTGGTAAAATCATTAGCAATCGTACCCCTAACGACAGAAGCATGGCAGCTATGCCTTGCAGGACTCTAGAGATAGGTGAAACTTATTATGCATAAGTAAATTTTACAAGTTCATTTACAAATATTAAAATTTGATTTATTTGTTCCTCATTACAGAAACACAACAGGAGTTTGATGCCCTTAGACATGAGATGAGAGGACCATCGACGTCGTAGTCGCTGTAGGATGTGCCGGGTACCACGTCTACCTGCCTTGGTACTCTATCCACACGCCTTCATAATTTATCTTTCCAGCATGGTACTTACATACCTTATCAATTTTACTTTTATGGATTTACATAATCTTCCTATTTGTGCATTTGAATTTTACCCGAATATCATTTGTTTTGTTTTGAATTTTATGTTGTTTAACTATTTAAATATTTGTTGAGAAAACAAACGATTGGCTTTGATTTTCTCCAAACATCTTAATTATATTGTGAAATTTGAGTATTTCACAATATAAACTCAAATGAACCATCGCGTGCACCTGATATGAGGGAAGAGATTTGGATTGAAAGATCAGGAATGTGAGTTAGTTAAAGCATTTCTAAAACTGCACATTATTTATTATTATTATTACTACTATTGTTGTTGTTGTTGTTGTTGTTATTAATAATTTTTTTTCATGCTTTTAACTAATTATCTTCATCTTATAGGAGGAGATTTAGAAGGTCCAATATTACAAATAGGATCATGAAGGAAGTAATTAACCGCATGCCTTGTTATGCTCCGACTTGGAAGGAATATCCTTTTGAAATAAAGGATATTTTGTATGATGAATTCAAGGCAAGAATTTTGATTAATGAATATAAGTATTAAAAAATAATTTTAAAAGTTTGCTAGTTATAAATATCTTTTACAGGTTAAGTACAAATTCAAGTACCCTAAGGAAAAGGCGCTAGGAAGAAGTGTATGAGATACGACATGTCGAGAGAGGTATTCAGATAACATGTCTAATTTACGGAATGAAGGCCTTAGAGACAATAACACGAAAGACATGCACAAACTAAAAACAAGCCTCTTAGGGGGATTTGGGCCGATGTATGGAATCACCTCGTTGACTACTGGTTCAGCAAAAAAATTCAAAGAAAGTCAGTTTCAGCGAAAACAAATCACAACGCTCTTCCCGATGTTGTAAAGCATTGAGAAGGATCCATCAGTTTTGGGGTGACGAAGGAGAGGATAGTAAAAGAATTAGTCTTATTCAATACATTTTATAACTTGGTTTGAGTCATTTTTATATTGACAACTTTACACACAGGAGAAGGAAAGAGGGGGCTTTTTTTATGAGAGATTTATACGAGCGTACCCATAAGAAAAAGGGTACGAGTGACTATGTTTCCCAGCATGCTTAACAGTTTATGGTAAGTAAATAATAAATGAAATTCTATATTTTTTTTCTAAGTAAAGTTATAATTTTTTTTATCAGACTAATATTGTCATTTTCTTCTCAATGCAGGAGAAGCTCGATGCGGGTTTAGAACGGGTGTATGGGGATGATCCAAATGGGATTCGATGTTTGATTGTGTCATTTAGATAGAAATAGTACGCCAAAATAAGAATGGACGAGTAAAGGGTATTGGGCATAGCATACCCCTTGATACTAACTCTGCTAATACTATTGAAGGTCCTTCTATTTCACAACCATAGCCATTGCAACAGTCACAGTATGAAGAGTTGAAGCAACAGATAGATGAAATATTGGACCAAATGCAACAGTTCTTATCTTCCATAGGTCCTCTTTTAGCTTGCTTCGCTAGCTCTTCTACGTAGCAAAACCCTACACGAGATGATGGCGAGGATGGTATTGCAGGGTTGGATTAGATTATATATGTTATATGTGACATTATATAGTTTAGCTATATGTCAAACATTTGGATGGTTACACACTTTACCTTAATGCACATTTAATTTGTCGATGTTCTATATGATATTAACATAAATAATGTTGTTTTTGCAATTCAATGTGGTGTACATTGTTCGTGATGTTGTTTTTGCAATTTGGTGTAGTGTACATTGTTCATATTATTATATATATGTTCATCTAATATTGTTAGAATTGATGGTGACTATACATTTGAGCATGGGAACGAAAAAGAACAGGGCTGAATATGAAAGCTTATGAACAGAAACTTAGCAAGAAATCCACGACAGAATGGCGATGAAAATTAAAAAATGAATCTTACATCACTAACGGATTAGAGATGAATCAGTGACAGAATCGAGATGCATCAGCAATCGATCATCGATGATGCTTAGCGATCACACAACAACCAATTAGTCGAACGCACGTGGCTTCAGCTATAGAATAGAGATGGAATTCAACGATAGAACAGAGACGACGTAGAGATGAATGTAGATATCACTACGAGCGACAACGTATACCCCCTTCCTTGGCAGCAATGAACTTTATGAGCAAATGAATTCTGTCGCTATATTAGTGAGAGATCAATGACAAAATTTGTATTCTCGTTATACAGCAACCCCTACCAGGTGACGGATCTTTCCATCACTCATTAATGCTTGATCCGTCACTGATTTTGGCAGCTATGTTTCAGCAACGGATCTGCGATGTCTATTTCTGTCATTGATTCTATGATTTTTTGTTGTGTAGGTCTGCATCAACAATAACTAAATTATGATCTTTAAGATTGTCAAAACTCTATTGTTCTAAACAAAACCAATTATCCCATAGCGATTCTCCAAATCTTTCTCTAAGTTAATATTTATTATTTCTCTGAAATTTCATATATTCATGCAACGAAAGTACAAAACATTATGATTTTTGCTAGATAAAGGACTAAATGTCCTTTAGGACAATATTTTCACTTGTCTATTTCATTAGCAATTGGCCATCTGAAGAGCTCCCTACACTGGTGTGGACTTAATAATCCATGTGCCATCACGATATGACACCATCTTGTTGACTTGTATTGCCATGCGCATCACCCTTATAATATAGGGTAATATATATTTGGGTTATTCTTTTCACTTCCCACCATAGAGAAATGGCAGCAAGCTTTAATCACAAAAAAAGCTATAATGTTTCTTCCATTCTCAAGCAAAATGTCTCTAATTCCAAGTTTTTTCGGCAATTGCCGATGCAACGTCTTTGATCCATTCTCTTTGGATATTTGGGATCCCTTTGAGGTCTTCCCTTTCTTTACCACCTTTGCCAATTTTCTCTCCACCGCCAGAGAAGCCACCATGGTGGCTAATACCCACATTGATTGGAAAGAGATGCCAAAGGCCCATGTCTTCAAGGTGGATGTTCCTGGATTGAAGAAGGAGGAAGTAAAAGTGGAGGTTGAGGACGATACTATTCTGCAAATAAGCAGGGCGATGAGCAAAGATCAGGAGGAAAAGAATGATAAGTGTCACCGCGTGGAGCAGAGCAACGGTAAGTCTCTCTGCCGTTTCAGGCTGCCGGAGAATGCCAAGTTGGATCAGGTGAAAGCCGCGATGGAGAATGGAGTGTCAACGGTTACAGTGCTGAAGGAGAAATTGAAAAAGCCAGAGGTTAAGGCCATTGACATCTCTGGCTGAGTAGTCAATATCATTGTTGTCTCAACGGTTTGGGTGATTCTAAGTTCTATTTTCTTTCATAATCTTGTGATTACATGTATGGATGTATATTTGGGGGAGAAAAAAAATTGTGCATTTCCATTGCAAAGATGTTCCATCTTATCATGTATCGCCAAATTCTTGGAATTGTTAGTGTGTAATAAAAAATAGAGTATACCTTCTTCTGTTCACAAACTGATTTTGATTGGTCAGAACTCAAAATTTTAGGAGAAAACAGCAATGTATTCATATTTGAGGAACAAATAGAACATTTTGTCTTGTTGGTTAGAAAAACTAATTAGTTAGATGCATAACATAATCAATCAACCCTAGCTTCAGAAGCAATAAATATTTATTGACACGTGAGCGTCTATTTTGTGATGCATAATGCAATGAAGAATTTGGCTCGTATAGTAGGATCAGTTTAGTACATAATGCTTATGGTAGGCTTTGAAAATTAGCGGTAAGTTGATGGTAGGCTTTAAAGATGTATTGTTGAGACTCAAGACTTCAAGATAGGTCTGTCAATAGATAGGATATTATCCAAAAGGGAAGTTTAAGATTCAATAATGCTCTATTCATGCTAAAATAAAATCATACGACCCGAGTTCATATTCCACCAAAATGCAATGGACTTGTATCTTATTCATATTCATTCTAATATTTTTAACGATTACTCACCTCTAATATTTGTAAGGAATAATCACCTCAACTTTTCCCGAGATTCTGTATAATTACTAAAAACATCTATTGAAGTTTGAATAATTATAATTATAACTTTTAAGATTGGATAAATATCATTATACCACTATAAAATCATAAATATTACACGTAGATTCCTTGGATGAGAGATATAATTATGCTTCTAGATCAGCTCAGGCGTGTAATCGTAATACATGCATACGTTTAGGTGGTGTAATTGTAATTGTACGCCTGCTTAATTATATGGCGGGAGAGGTGATGATAATTATTAAAATCTCAAGGGCTGTTTTGATAATTAAGGTGAACTTCAGAAGATACACAAGGAATTATTCATGTTTTTAAAGGACATGAATAGGATCTATACCTTAGATTTTCCCATCTACCCATAAGCACATTCATTGAAGGAGCAAAGCAATTCGCAGATCGCAAAATTACCCTTAAACCATAATATCCATCTTAATTATAACTCTATAATTTTGAATAGAATATTGATGTATTAAACCATTTCAAATTCTCATCAATGAGTTAGGATGGCGTTTTGGCTGTAGGAAGCTTTTATCTTTTTTCACCGTGGTTCAATTTTTATTTTTTTTGGTCCAATTCAAAGCAAGTCATCTAACAGTCATGCTAAAATTTTCAATTTGGATCTTTTCTAATGAAATGGTTGATTATTTTCACAAAATTTTATATTTCGAGTTTTAACTCAAGGTTGGCTCATTTTATTTTGTAACTTGGTCTTATAATTTAGTGATCAATTAATTGCATTATATACAGTATGATATATCTTATTGATATATTCAATAGAGTAATTAATTTAAATTAATCAACTGATTCTAATAAAGAATTCGATCAAGTCAATATGTAATGAAATAATTATTTGGCGTGTGGAGATATAAGCTAATACTTATATTTATCAATGACACACTTAAGACAGAGGGGGTGAACAGGTGTGCAGTGGAATAATGATGTATTTTAATTTTAATTTTGTCAAATCAAACTGACTGGAACTAAGTGATGAAACTGGTATAGAATCAACTGGAATAATGCTAAATGCAGAAAGCAAAGAGACTGAGTTATTTATAGTGGTTCAAGAAGCTTACTCCACCACCTAAGCTCATGCTTAGGATTTTTTAACCTGTCAATATATTATTAATATTAAAAATGAGAAATGATGATGTTTTACAATTTTGACAAATATGAAAGTAAAGCTTGAGTAATAAATTGTCCTAAAAGGATTGCCCCCAAAAGAAAGCAAACAGGTGTTCCTAGAAGGGTGATTAGTAGAGTCGGGTTGGAATCAATCAGATTGATTTTGACATTGGAAAGCTTTAGCGAGGACTCCTTGAGCGACTATTGTGGGAGCTTTAAACTGTGGTTGCCACTCAACGTCAAAGACTGGACTTAGTTTCTGAACTGGTACTTCATCAACTGACTGAATTTTAGCAAATAGTATAACTGCATCTCTTTGCCAGATGATCTCTTGAGAAATCACAATAAAGCAACTAGTAAATTAGTAGCAGTAATCATAACCATACCAGAACAGAATGTATATGAGTAAATGCAACTCAATATCTTGTGATACAAGAGGTGCAACTATATATATTCTGATTTCCAATGGTCATTTGACAGAACCATGTCTAGTCTTTCCTTAGATGCATAGGGATTTGCCATAATTAAAGGGATGTGCTGTGGTGTTACCAAATTTGTTAATGATTCTCCAAGATTTGTGGGGTGCCCATTTAGCCATAATCCTTTCCAATCTTTTCCGAACTTAGCGGTGCATCTCTTCCAAATATAATGCAAGTTATTTCAATAATCATGGAATCATTAAAACATAACATGATTTGGAGAGGTTTAACAACCTTCCCTTTTTTGATGATGACACAAATGTTGAAATGCACAAGTTAAAGAAGGATATTACCTGGTTTGTAAGCATGTTTAAAAAAAAAGCTCCCCTTGATTTTATGCCCCCCTTGACTTAATGCTCAGGAAGCAGTATGTAGAGGCTAGACGTGGACCTTCTCTTGATTTACACATTTTTTACATAGCAAGAACATAATAACAATGTCTAACCATCAAATTTAATGAATGTCCACATAAGCATTGCTCAATTTGACATAAAGTTCAAATGTCCACATCATCAACGACTAGTAAGATAAGCAAAACTAAGTGTCCATATAGTCAGTTAAAAGTAAAATAAAGTTAAGAGATAAAATGTAAGTCCAAATGTGCAAATCCAACAAGTCCAAGTGCCCATGTTGTAAGGGCCCAAAAAAAAAAAAAATGAGTGCATGGCATGAGTGGATCCAACTTAATCTCCCCCTTATAGAAAAGGCATCAGGTACGCTTCTGGCTAAACTTCTTCACACGGTCCTTGATCTTGGTCAGCTTGCATTCCAACTTGTCCACCTTTGTAGAGAGAGATTCCAAAGTGGATATGACAGTGCTGAGAGAGGAAGATATAGTAGACATTGTGGAAGTGATGTTATCCAACTTGGAGTCTACAAACTTATCTTGTTGATCTTGAAGACAACAAGATCGCATGGCAAAAGGAGGATCAAGCGAGGGAGTAGAACTATCAAAATCAGTGGAGCTGAGGATGATTTTTTCTTTTCCTTTGCTGGACTTGGGAGTGGCAAAATCATTACTAGGTTTGGGTTCAGGCTTATACCAACCACGGGTGACAGAATGGAAAATTTTCATGTTTTTTAGGTTGGCCATGGTGACGTACTTACAGTCATGAACACCTTTTAGCCAAACCTCAAGAAGGAAGATCTTTCATGACGAAAGATAGAGGTGAGAAGTATAGAGTAGGGCAAGTTCTTTCGAGGATGGTTTAGGGAATAGACCATGTATTTGAGGGTAATGAAGCCCAAGTTAACTGGCTCTTGCTTGATAACCGTGGCCATAAGATATAGGTTCATAGAGTTTAAGTCAGTGGTGTGACCACCACTAGATACTTGCCTAAAAAGGATGGTGGAAGAAATCAGTTTGTGTAAGAGAATGCGATCCATATGCATATTTTTCAAACTAACACCACCAGACAGTTTGAATTGGCGCCAATTCCAACACAACCATTTGAGCTCAAAAACAGGAACATCAAACCTATGAAGATCACCAAAATCGAAAAATTTTGATCCTTGATTTACCAAGTTGAAAATTAAGTTCACCTTTGAGGGAGTAAGTAAAAACCTTTTTCCAAATACGTAGCAGTCAAGTGTAATTTCTGTATCAGTCTCAGCATATGTCAAATTTGTATAGAAGAGTTTTGACCAAGAGTGGGTAGGACACTTTATCAACTTTCATAAGGTTGTCCCATGACAAACCCTCGATACAGTCAGTAGCAAGAGAAAGAGCAAGATCCTCAAAATTAACACAACGATCTCTATTCAATTTTCGTTTTGAAATTTTGTCAAAATAGAGTTTTTTTGTAGACTCAGAGCGAAACTTGAGTTCAAAAGGAAGTTTTCAGAAATGCCAGTCTGTAATCTCAGAGACATTAAGGGAAGATGGTTGAGGGGAATGACCTGATTGTTAAGAGTCTTTAGTTGAATGAGGAATAGGATTTTCTGAGACGGTTGTGTCAACGAACTCCACATCGGGCTAGCTGGAAGCCCTTTGTTCCCCAGATGTCACAGATTTGAAGGAAGTATTACTAAAGTTAGAGTACCATTTGAGAAGCATAGGAGTAGAAATGGCTTTTATTAGAGTGGCTTCTACAGAGTCAGGGCCTTTGCTATGCTTGGAGATAGGAAAATCAGAGGAGCCTTGTGATTTGTGCTTGGTCATGGTGAGAGAGGAAACGAGGGTTTTTTGCTAAGTTGAAGAAAAAAAGGCAGTGATATAATACTTTTACTGAAGCAAATCCTATAAGTATTGAGAAAAGGGAAGCGACTAATAATGGCAATGATTTTGGAGACTGCGTCTAAGTTGGGAAGTGCAGAATAATCATGGAGAGTCGTTTCAAAAAAAGGGAAAGAGATTTTAAATAAGGTAGAAGTTTGTTGGGAACGCCTCTTAGGTTTCCATAGAGATAAGATTGTCCCGATAATTTGTGATTTAGACAAAATTCCCAAATTAGACCTTAATGCATGAAATCATTCTTCATCTTATGCTTTGGTGAAAATGTTTGCAAGTTGCTCATTAGGTCGCACAAATTCAATCGAAATATTACCTTTTTTGCATGTGATCATGAACAAAGTGATTTTTAACCTCAATGTGCTTAGTGTGTGAATGCAAAACATGATTTTTTTTGCAATGTTTATAGCACTAGTGTTATCACAAGAAATAGGCACAGTGTTATCTTGAAAGCCAAAGTCAGAGAAAACAGGTTTCATCCAGAGTACCTAGGAACAACAAGTGCCCAGAGCCATATACTCATATTTGGTTATCGAAAGGATGACAACACTTTGCTTTTTAGGCATCCAGGCCACAAGGCACTTACCAAGGAGTTGACAAATGCCCCTTGTACTTTTTCTGTCTAATTTACATCCAGCAAAATCCGCATCAGAGTATCCAAATAGACTAAAATTATCACAACGAGGGTACCAGAGGCCGTAATCACATGTTCTTTTTAGGTATCTAAGTATTTCTATGATAGCACTAACACGGGATTCTTTTGGATTAGACTAGAATCGAGCACAGAGACATGTAGAGAACAATATCTCCGGGCAATTAACAGTGAGATATAATAAACTACCAATCATACCTCTGTAGACTTTTTTGTCTACACTTTTACCTTCTTCATCAGGTTTCAGTTTGGTATGGGAACTCACAGGTGTAGAAGTAGCCTTACTTTCCGCCATGCCAAATCTTTTTAGGAGGTCTATTGTGTACTTTTCTTGCTACTGGGGTGACCATCTCATCATAGTCAATGCCTTCTTCTTGGCTGTAGCCTTTGGCTACAAGCCTTGCTTTATTTCTGGTTACTTTTCCAGATTCATCAAGTTTGTTTTTGAACACCCGTTTGGTTCCAATCACAAAGTGGTTGGAAGGTCTTTCAACTAGCTTCCAGACTTTGTTTTGTCCAATTGAGGAAGTTCTTCTTTAATGGCATGAATCCAAACCTCATCCTTTAGAGCATCTTTGACATTTTTAGGCTCAATCTCAAAGATAAGAGCATAGTTGGATTCTTATGGAACAATTGCTTTAGCATGAGACCTGGTAGTTATGCTATCTTGAGGGTTTCCAATGATTGCGTCTAGAGGATGGCTGGAATTATGTTTGAACTTTCTGTGTGTTGGCGCACTGTCATCCTTAGACTGTTCACTGTTCCATTGGATCTTTAATTGTACCATTTTTTTCCTTAGTGTTTCTTTTGGTTCTGGAGTTGGTATGATCACTGGTATCTCATAACCTGCATTTTCTGTGCTCAAGGTATCCTTGGCAGCTAAGGGGTTAGTTTCATCAAATATAACATGAATAGATTTTTGAACTATTCCTTTTCGCTTGTTATAAACATGGTCGGCTTTGCTATGAGATGAACAGCCCAAAAGAAATCCTTCACTTGATTTAGAGTCAAATTTGGATCGACGATCCCTATCATTTAATATATAGCATTTACAACCAAAGACTCTAAGGTATGAAATATTTGGAGCTTTCCCAAACCAGAGTTCATATGGTGTTTTGTTTAAGATAGGCCGAATAAAAATCCTATTAGAGATGTAACTGCTATGTGAACAGCTTCTGCCCAAAAGGTTTGAGGAATATTGTATTTATTAAGCATTGAGCAGGATTCCTATAGAACTCTATTTTTTCTTTCAATGGCCCCATTCTGTTGGGGAGTCTTAGGAGCTGAAAATTCATTTAGAAATCCATTTTCTTCAAAAAATTAAATGAAATTTGATTCATCAAATTCAGTATCGTGATCATTACGAATTTTCTTTATTAAGATATCCTTTTCATTTTGAATGTGTTTTGCAAGTGGAATAAAGGCATTTAAAGCATCATTTTTATGTGCAAGGAAAAGTATCCATGTGTACCAAGTGTAGTCATCAACTATAAGGAAGGCATAATTCTTACCACCAATGGATGCGATGCTCATAGGTCCGAACAGATCCATATACAGAAGTTCCAAAGCATTTGATGTGGAAAACTCATCCTTTGCTTTGAATGAAGACTTGATCTATATCCTTTTTTGACAAGCATCGCAAAGTTTGTTTTTCTGGAACTTGATTTGTGGTACTCCTTTTACAAGCTCCTTTTTTGTGATGTGTAAGATTAGTTCCATGTTGATGTGACCCAATCTTCGATGCCATTTCCAATTGTCTTCCTCGATGATAGCTAGGCACTCAACGTTTTGCATAGTTAGATCATTGAGGGAGATACAATATATGTTACCATTTTTGGTAATAATGAAAACCAGTTTTCCATCCAGCTTAACTTGGCACTGAATAGGTTGGAATTGGACATTAATCATCATCACAGAGATGGCTTATGCTGAGAAAATGATGTTTCAATCCCTCAACCAATAGTACATTATTAATAGTAGTCCCAGTGTCCTTTCAGGGTCCCTTGGTTTGTTCTTGCAAATAAATACTCTATGGTTTCAGGTCCCCAGATTTTGATGGGTCCTACAAGATTAGTTGCAACAGTCTTTGTTACCCAAATTAATTTGGTCCCAATGAATTTTTTGAGAGGACATCGATAGTTGACATGACCAATGTTACCACAAGTAAAATAGGTCTTATGCACATGCAAGGGGTTCTGATAATCATTAGTTATATGTTTTTCAAATCTTCTTTCACTATTTTAGAACATTCAGCATGTTCAGAACCATCTTCACATATATCGAATCCAAATTCAGTTTCCTCCTTCTTGTAGTTTCTTCTGGGTCTGTACTGAAGCCAGAAAGGTTTTAGAGGAGCATGTTTCCCATTAATTTGAGAGAGTTGTCTTTTTAAGGCCCCGTTTTCAAAGGTTGCACTTCCTAGTTTGATGTGTAAGTCCTTAATCTAAAGCTGCAAAGATTTATTTTCTTTTCTAATTGCATTACGTCTATTTGCAATACTTTAATAATTTTATATGCTTTATCATCATAGTCATTTAGATCAAAGGACTCAGAATCCGAGGAACTTACCTGAGAGTAGGCCATGAGACAGCTTTTCTCATTTTCAAATTTATCATTATTGGAATCATCCCAGGTTGCTGCCATGACCTTCTGTGTGGTTTTATTCCTTTTGAGTTTGGGACATTCTGGTTTGATATGCCCGATTTCAAGGCATGCGTGGCAGCGAATCTGTTGCAATGCCGAATTGGAACGATACTTGTAGTTCCTGTTTCTCAAGTTTTCTTCTGTAGTTTTATTAGATGTCTCATGCTTTTGGTGAGCATTTCCAGTTCATCAGAGATCTGCTCATCATTAATATCGTTTGAGGTTTCTCCATCGAAATCAACATTGGAGTTTAAGGCTATATTTCGTTTAATCTTTGGCATTTGTTGTTCTTCTCGTTTAAGAAGAGTCATTTCATGGGAGGTTAACGAGCTAATTAGCTCATTCACGGTCATTACACTGATGTCTTTGGTTTCTTGAATGGTAATGACTTTTGGAATCTAGTGTGACAAGAGTGATCGTAAGATTTTTCTGACTCGTTCAACTTCGCTTACTAATATTCCAAGTGCAAACATTAGGTTAATGATATCCATGAATCTGCTGTACATTTGAGTTATGGTTTCACCTGGTTTCATTTGGAACATCTCAAACTCATGGATGAGGATGGCAAGTCTTTCCTCAACCACTTTTTTGGTCCCTTCATGGGTGATTTGAAGCATGTCCCATATTTCCTTAGTTGTACAGACTCGATTGTACTCTTCCAAAGAGAGAGCACATGATAGAACATTTCTAGCCTTCGCATCTAGTCCCATGAGCCTTTTTTCTTCGTTTGGTAGCTAGGTATGGTCATTGGTTTCTTAGATATCATCAATGGTTTTGAGCTTCAAATTTGTTCCAATACTGATTATGAATTGTAGCTCGAAATCAATTATAGCCACAAAATGCTTGAAGCGTTGTTTCTACACATGATAGTTTGTGGCATTGAATAACGGAGGTCTTGTGTGTGATGGACCTTATCAAAAGAGTTAGTCATTATAAGGATCTTTGACTCAGGTTGTTAAGCCATGCAAAAAAGCACGCGGCTCTGATGCCAATTGACACACTAAAGATCACCTAGGGAGGGCTGAATAAATGTGCAGCAGGATAATGATGTATTTTGATTTTTAATTTTGTGGAATCAAATCGACTGGAACTAAGTGAAACCAGTATAGAATCACACAGAATAATGCTAAATGCAGAAAGTAAAGAGACATAGTTATTTATAATGGTTCGACAAACTTACTCCACTACCTAATCGCCCGCTTAGGATTTTTTAACTTGTCAATATATTATTAATATTAAAAATGAGAAATGATGATGTTCTACAATTTTGATAGATATGAAAGTAAAGCTAGAGTAAGAAATTCTCCTAAAAGGACTGCTCCCAAAGGAGAGCAAACAGGTGATCCCAAATAGAGTGGGGCGAGAATCAATCAGATCAATTTTGACACTGGGAAGCTTTAGCCAGGACTCCTTGAGCAGCTATTATGGGAGCTTTGAACTGTGGTTGACACTCTACGTCAGGGATTGGACTTAGCTTCCAAATTGGTACTTCATCAACTGACTAAATTCTAGGGAATAGTACGACTACATCTCTTCGCCAGATGATCCTTGTTCACACAAATTTCAAGTCTGCAAAATAACTATTACAAGACAAGAAAAATATTGAACAAATTACAAAAATATGAATTTGAAAGCGGTTCCCATCTATGGAAGGAATATTCGACTATAAAGATGAGTTCCTCTTATTCTTCTCTTGTTTGAAATGTTTGAGTTGAGAGCTTGAAAAAAGAATATTTCTCAACTAAAGAAACCGCGAGTAATTTGAAATAATGGCTCGGGAATCTGGTTGGATCATGAGGAAATATGTCCCTTGATCAACTTTGTTTCACAAGCTTGATTGGTTTAAGAAGTTCTTGCATTTGCATTGTGAAGTTTTCTTTTGTGTATTTTTTTATGTATCCAACTACACATGGGATGAGCTCTTTTTATAGGTGTTGGAAGGGTCTCCTTCTTGGGCCTGGGCTTCCCGTGGGCTTGGATATAAATCACCTGTTTGAGTAGTGTCCCGCAACCAATTAGATTTGGCTTTATCATTACTGTTCTTCTGTAAACAATCTTATTTTTGCAATATAAATAAAATGGCCATCTTCTTCATATCCTTGTAAATTGTCTCATCAACAATCGAAATGGAAGAAGTCCTCTAGATCATATAAGGCTATGAGGCTAGGTCACACATATGATGGTGATCATGAAACTAGTCTCTAGATGTCTTGATTTTAAACTCTCCAAGTCATAGAATCCTTGACATGAGGGCATCTTGGATTCAAATAGATTTGCACTAATGATGCATTATTCAAGGAGTTGAATCATTGCCCCATTTCATGGGTAATCGGTGTACTTGACACCGATGCATGTTAGTGGGTACTTGTTAGAAGAACAAGTCTACTGAGAGACCTGACATAGAGAATTCTATGAGATAGCCGTAGTAGCATTCGGTGATTGATTATTCTCTATCTTACGATAGTGCATATAATTAGTCCTTAGACTTGAGAGACCATGGTGACCTTATGGTAGGTTCTTGCTCTTTGATGTGCGTCTCGATCACTGATTAGCGGATCAAATAAGATGCACGTTGGGTGCAAGTTATCTACACATAGAGATTTGTGAGTTCCAAGACAGAATTTGTTTTCTCATCTTGATGAATGAGTATATCTCCCATGTTTTTTATGATGATTTGATTCAAGAAAATCTTTGTGCAAGGTGGTATGTCGGTTTGGAAAGGAGTTTTCAAATTCGAGGACACAAATGAATCAATCATTAAGAATAGATGCATAGTTATTTGGCTATTAGGGATGCCAAAAATATCTTAACCCTAGGCCTTAATAGGGAGATTGAAAACAGAGGGACCGTATTTGCACGGTATGTGTAAGTAGAAAAGGTTCGCACCACAATTAATTCACCAATCAATTGGGCTCCATAGACTTGTGGTTAGATATCAACTATGCAGATTGGGTAAAATAGAATTAATAGAGATTAATTCTATAGGTAATTAATTAAATGATTTAATTAATTATAAATCTTAAAGAGTTACGAGCCCATATCTAATTAATTGATGAACCTAATGGGTCACACGCCTTCTTCGATTTAGTCACGTTATGAATCTAAGTGAAAATTCTCTAATTGGATTAGAGATAATCGTCTAAATTAGATTTAAGCAAATAAAGAAAGATTTTGACTAAAAATCAAAATATTTGACCTAAGTCAAAATTGGTCTTCTTGAATAGATTAATTTAAAGAGTCAAATTATTTTAATTGAATTAATGGTTAATTTGATTCAATTAATTTTAATAGTTGAATTAATTGATTCAAGAAGATAAATTATAATATGAGAGAAATAAATTTAGGTATTTAAAGTAAATTAGAATCTATGCAGCACTTTAATTAATTGGTTAATCAAAATTCCACATAGATTGCAACTTGGATACCATGTAAGCTAAGATATTTTGAAAAGAAGAATCTAGATTCTTCCTCCAAAACTACCTTGCCAACTAAGCATCCAAGTTGACAAGGATCACACTTTAAATACCATGTGATAACCATCTCTCCAACACACCCAAATTTACAGCAATGTCCATTTTACTTGAGATCTAAAATCTGAAAATTTTGTTTCTCTCTAATTCTCTCTTCATCTCTCAAATTCTCTAGTAGATTCATACTTAGATCTGATCTCTAACCATAGATCTTAAGTGATAATCAAAGAGGAAAGTGGATCTATCATTAGAGGTGTGATTCCACTTGAAATTTATTGATTAAAAGTTGATCATGTTTTGAAGGGCAACTCACGCTTTTCATCAAGTTTTTGGAGGAATTCTTCATTTTTCTTTATTATTCCTTGGGAGATTTGAAGATATAATTGGAGACTTGGATTGGAATCATCAAGAGTTAGTGGAGATGAAGTCATTGGAGAAGATCAAGAGCTTGATCAAGAAAGGAAATAATCTTTCGGTTTCCTTGGAGAATTTTCGGCCAAGTTCAATTAAAGGTATCAAAGTTGGTTTTCTCCTCTCTAATCTAAATTCTAGGCTCATATGAGGATCCTATAAAAATTTAGGCTTCTATTCATGGTGATGAATGTGTTTTTCCACTACGTTTTAATTTTGTTTTAGCCTAATCTTCACCTTCGAGTGGTATCCAAGCCAAATCATATGAGCTAGATTTTAGATTCTATTATAGATTGATTCATGTGATGGATTGATGTTAGATCTAGTGATCTTGATTCAATCTAATGAGTTGGAGGTCACTAGACGTTGTATGTGGCTTGAATCTATGTGAATTAAGTGATGATTGATGCTATATGATGATCTAGCATGTTTAGATTTAATATAATTGAATGATTGGAGTTGTTAATGTTGATCTTCTAATTAGGTGTGGAATTAATATTGATTTCTAAAATTAATTATTTTAAAATTATTTTAAAACTTATATGAGATCAATATACATGTATTATATTAGATCTAGTATGGTTTGGATAAAAAATTCATCAATTAGAGCGTGAAAATTATGTTAAGAACTTGTTGGTGTTTTTTGGAAAACCATTCACATATGACTCTCAGGTTTGACATTTTCTTGTGCACCAAATGGCTTTGTTTTTGTTCTCTTAATTTTCGAAGTCATCTACCATGTATTGGGAATCTATGGTTTAAATTTGGTGATTTTTAGAGTTAAGAAGAATTTTCTAAAAATTTTAGAACATGCATAACCATTCAGACCCGAGAATTATCTAATCTGTGTACTGACTTTGTGGAAATAAAATCATTTTGTGCTCTAATTGGTGTTGTTTTCATATTCCTTGATTTTCTAAGTAATCTACAATGAGTTGGGAACCTATGGTTCAAATTTGGTGATTTTTAGATCAAGAAAAATTTATTAAAATTTTTTGAACAGGGGCTGCCGGTTAGACCCGAGGCAAATTTTGAATCTACCGTAAGAAGTTCTAATGAAATTTTGATCCAAATCTTGATGTAATTTGATCTCCTGTGGTATTTTAAATCATTCCCAAGTTGTTGGAAAGTTTTAGAAACATTAAGATGATTTAAAATCAAGTTCAATTTCACATTTAATTGATGATTTACATTAAACAATTTCCAATGGCATATGATGCACTAACTTGCTTTAATTATATATTCATGTGATGAATGTTTGATTAACTGTTGTTTATTTAATTTCAAGCATTTATATGATGGATGTTTGATGTTGAATGGATGTATGGGATGATTATGAGCCGCATTAAAATAGTTTTTAATGATTGGATTTATTGATTGGATTCGTAATTAAATAGGGCTTGCATGTCTCCTTTTCATCTTTTAGTGAGAGTAGTTTTAGGATGGTGAGGTCTTCTTTTTCTTTTGCTTGAAAGCCATGTATGCATGGTATTTTTGTAATCAAGAAAAAGAAGATGAAGGAGTTCAAGACATGAAGGCCATGTATGCATGATAATGCATATGTAATAGATATGATTTATTCATTTAATTACTCACCTTAAATCACTAAGTAATGTACTAATGGCTCTAGGTGTATTATTTAGTCAATGCTCATAATCATCCATATTAGGAGCATGCTTGGTTGTTTTATTTACTTATTTATGATTATTATCCATGTGATGTATGTTGATGCATGCTTAGGATAGATAACCTAAATAAGAGTAAATAAAACATTGATAAGGTCTTGGTAATCTTTCGAATTAAATCCATCACTTAGAATGTCTAAGTATTTTTTGCAAGAAAAATTTTATTAAGTTGTAATGGACAAATTAAATGAAATTTAATGTTCCATGCCTTCCATTAATAAGTATGTGACATAAGATACTACCGGGAGGGCACATTGGCTACGTGTTGCGTGACATGCCTACTTGGAAAGCTATGATCAATACTTCAAGCATGTGATGCTCTTTTAATTAGTTTAATTGTGGTATTGGCTACATCTCGTGGGATGTCCATAATTGAGTTAATTGTAAAGAAGGATTGGTGAGTCAAATTTAACATTGATTCGTATAGATGGCTATGTCTCGTGGGTCTATACGAAAGATGAGGCAAAATAATTTTAGGATTTGTCTAGTATGCAATTGGCAAAGCTAGTTACATACCTAAAGAATTATTTGTAGATGGCTACGTCTCATGAGTCTATGAATAATTCTTAAGGGCCCTAAAACCCGCTAAAAAATATGATTTCCTGAATTTTATGAGAGGGTATAAAATTTGAAGAAAATAGTGGGAAGTGACTCATGATACAAGACCATATCATGTTTTAAAAATATTGCAAGAATAAATACTTATACTCTCTTCTTCGCTTTTGTAAATTTTTGAAATCAATAATTTCAAATGGCTAAAAATTCACTCTCCATAATTTTGGAAGTTAACAAACTCACCGATCCTAGTTATGGTGATTGGCTATGAAATTTAAAAACTGTGCTTGATTTTGAAAAGAGGACTTATGTTTTAACCCAAAGTCCTCTCGATAATATCCCTGATAATACAACCGAAGACATGCAGGAAACCGTCAATCGTTGGTGGGAAAATGATCTTCAAACGCGGTGTCTAATGTTAGCATCGATGTCAAGTGAGCTCCAAAAATCTCACGAGCACATGAAGCATGCTAGTGAGAAACACATGCACTTGGAGGAGTTATATTCAGTGCAAACACGTTACGAATATTATAATACCTTCAAGGAATTGTTTAGGACATGAATTATTGAAGGATCAAATGTTCACGAGCATCGTTTGAAAATGATTTCTTTAATTGAAAAGCTCGGGAAATTTGATGTTGTTATGGATAATGACTTTACACAGTCTTAATCCTTCAATTATTGCCAAGCTCATTTGACCAATTCATCATGAATTTCAACATGAATAAACTTGACGTGATGGTTAATGAGTTAGTTAATAAACTTGTGACAGTCGAGTCTAATATGAAGAAAGACAAGACGGTATTAGTTGCTTCAACTTCTAAGGCCAATAAGGGCAAGACCGGGAAAAATAAGAAGAAAAGTTCTTCTTCTAAAGGAAAACCAGTTCCAAAACCATCGGGTGGAATTAAGAAGAAAGCCAACACTAAAGAGGACAAATATTTTTATTGTGCAGAGATTGGGCATTGGAAGAGAAACTGTAAGAAGTATTTGGCTTCTTTGAAAAATGGTATGTTCTTTGTTGAAGTTAATCTTTCGATTAACAACGATACATGGGTATCTGATACCACATGTAGTTCTCACCTTTGCAAGTCATTGCAGGGGGTGCAAAGACCAAAAAGGCTAAATAAAATGGATGTGATCCTTGGGATGGGAAATGGTACAAGAGTTGACGTCGAAACCTCAGGCCTAGTTACTTTAGCATGTAATAATCAAAAGTTGAAATTGAATAATTGTCTCTTTGTACCATCTTTATTAAAGAACATCATTTCCATCCCCGTGTTAGACAAAGAAAATTATGATTTTTCTTACAAGAACGAAAAGTATTTTCTTTCTAAAGATGGTTCTTTAATTGCTACTAGTACATTAACAAATGGGCTTTACATCCTAGATTCTAACTATACATTATTACAAATTCAACAAGAGAACAAAAGAAAATTAGATGACCATAACCAAGCATACTTATGGCATGCTAGAATTGGTCACATTTCCAAAAATAGGATAAATAGATTAGTTGCCGCAGGTTCACTTTCTATAAGCAACATTGAGGAGTTACCGACTTGCGAATCTTGTTTGAAGGGAAAAATGACTAAGTCACCTTTTGTTAGACAATCGTAATGTGCCACTAAAAGTTAGTGCCCGAGGTGATTATAATTACTTCATTACATTTACCGATGATTATACATGATTTTGGTGGGTGTTTCTCATGAAGCACAAGTCCGAAGCTTTTGAAATGTTCAAAGTGTATAAAAATGAAGTAGAAAAACAACTCAAACTAAGTATAAAAACTCTTCGATCCGATCGAGAAGGTGAATACTTGAGTGATGAGTTTCTTGGTTATCTAGAAGAGAATGGGATTCTCTCACAGTGAACTCTTCATACCTTGTTGGACATGGTACGATCTATGATGAGTTTCACGGATCTTCCTCTTTCATTTTGGGGCTATACCCTTGAAACGGTAGCAAAATTACTTAACATAGTACCTTCTAACTCAGTGCCCAAATGCCACATGAGATGTGATATTATAAAGCACCCTCGTATTCTTATTTAAAAGTATGGGGATCTCCCGCTTACATCAAGAGACTAGTGGGAGATAAGTTGGATACTAGATCCACTTTGTGCAGATTTGTGGGTTACTTCAGAGAGTCTGCGGGTTTTACTTCTATGATCTTACGGAACAAAAGATGTTTGTTTCGAGAAACGCCACATTCTTGGAGAAAGAATTTCTATTAGATAGAAAAAGCAAAATTGTGAAACTTGATGAAGTTCACAATTAAGAAGAAAATTCACAACCAATAAAAGCAAATGAACTTTAAGACACACAACCTCCCAAAAGGTCTGAACGGATTAGGAGAGAGCCCAAAATATTCAAATTTCTTTATGATACCAGTCAATCGGATAGTGATCCAAATATCTATGAGGAAGTTATGTCAGACATGGACTCGAGACACTGGCAACAAGCTATGCAATCCGAGATGGACTCCATGTACTCCAATAAGATTTGGACCTTCGTTGCTCCACCAAAGGGTATAGTACTCGTTGGATGCAACTGGATTTTCAAGCGTAAGTTGGGAGTTAATGGAGAAGTTGTAACATATAAGACGAGATTGGTGGCCAAAGGATATACCAAACGACGGGGTATAGACTCTGAAAAAACCTTCTTACCTGTTGCAATGCCTAAGTCCTTTAGGATTTTATTTACCATAACTACATATTATGATTATGAGATATGACAAATGGATGTGAAAATCGCTTTTCTTAACGGTAACCTTGATAAAGATATTTATATGGAGCAACCAAAGGACTTCATATCCAAAGGAAATGAGTAAAAGGTTTGCAAGCTCCAAATATCCATTTATGGACTTAAGCAAACGTCTCGAAGCTGGAACATACGTTCCGATGAAACAGTTAAAGGGTTTGGCTTCATAAAAAATGTATATGAGCCCTGTGTGTAAATGTAATGGGTGCACGGTGCAGCTTTTAGTGCTTTATGTAGATGACATCCTACTCATTGGAAATGATGTGGGAGCATTAGAGTATACTAAAGCATGGTTATCTATACAATTCTCTATGAAAGACTTAGGAGATGCATCTTTTGTATTAGAAATATGGATCTATAGAGATAGATCGAAAAGATTATTGGGGCTCTCCCAAAGTCCGTACATAAATAAAATACTAAAGCGATTTAGTATGGAAGAATCTAAGAGAAGGTTCCTTCCCATGAGACATGGAGTGCATCTCTTCAAGTTTATGGCCCCAAAGATGAAGAAAAGAGACGTAAGATGTCTGGGATATCTTTTGCCTCTACTATGGGAAGCATAATGTATGCAATACTATGTACAAGACCGAATGTAGCGTACGCTCTAAGAGTTACGAACTGCTTTCAATCCAATCCCGGTAAAAGTCACTGGAGTGCCGTAAAAATAATTTTTAAGTACTTAAAAAGAACTAAGGAATTGTTTCTCATTTACGGTGGAGGAGAATTAAAACTAGAAGGGTTTTCGGATTCTAGCTTCTAATCCGATATAGATGACAGCAAATCCATTTTAGGATTTACGTTTTGCCTTAATAGCGGTACGGTAAGTTGGAAGAGTTCCAAGTAAGATACTACGGCCAATTCTAACGTAGAATATATAGCAGCATCCAAGCCAGTTGTCATCTTCTGTGACAACAATAGAGCCATTGTGCAAGCAAAAGAGCCAAGATCTCATAAGTGATCCAAGCACATAATGAAGTGTTATCACTTGATCGGGGAGATCATTGATGGAGACGACATTAGATTGGAACATGTTGCCTAAGAAGAGAATGTAGCACATTCACTAACCAAATCACTTACCCAGAAAGTCTTTGAGAGACATCTTTGAGAAGATAGGCCTAAAGACCATGAGTAATTGGCTTTAGGACAAGTGGGAGATTTTTAGACTAGTCCCGCGCAGCCAATTAGATTTGGCTTTATCATTATTGCTCTTTTGGAAACAATCTTATTTTTGCATATAAATAAAATGGCCATCTTCTTCATATTCTCGTAAATTGTCTCATCAATAATCGATATGGAAAAAGTCCTCTAGATCATATAAAGCTATAAAGCTAGGTCACGCATATGATGGTGATCATGAAACTAGTCTCTAGCTATCTTGATCTTAAATTCTCCAAGTTATAGAATCCTTGACACGAGGGCATCTTGGATTCGGATAGACTTGCACTAACGATGTATGATTCAAAGAGTTCAATCATTGCCGCATTTTATGTGTAATTGGCATAGTTGACACTAGAATATGTTAGTGGGTAGTTGTTAGAAGAACAAATCTACTAAGAAACCCAACATAGAGAATTCCATGAGGTAACCGTAGTAGCATTCGGTGATGGATTATTCTCTATCTTATGATAGTGCATATAATTAGTCTTTAGACTTAAGGGACCATGATGACCTTATGGTAGGTTCTTGTTCTTTGATGCGCGTCTCAATCACTAATTAGCGGATCATATGAGATGCACATTGGGTGCAAGTTATGTACGCATAGAAGTTTGTGAGTTTCAAGAAAAGATTTATTTCCTTATCTTGATGAACGAGTATATCTCCTATGTTTTCTATGATGATTTGATTCAAGAAAATCCTTGCGCAAGGTGTTTTGTCGATTTGGAAAGGAGTTTCCAAAGTCGATGACACAAATGAATCAACCATTAAAAATAGATACATAGTTATTGGGCTATTAGCAACGTCAAAAATATCTTAACCCTAGACCTCAATCGAAAGATTAAAAATGGAGGAACCGTATTTGCACAACACGCATAAGTAAATGAGGTTCGCACCATAATTAATTCACCAATCAATTGGGCTCCATAGGCTTATGGTTAGACATCGACTATGGAGATTGGGTAAAATAGAATTAATAGAGATTAATTCTATAGGTAATTAGTTAAATAGTTTAATTAATTATAAATCGTAAAGAGTTACGAGTCCATGTCTAATTAATTGATAAACTTAATGGGTCACACCCCTTCCTCGATTTAATCACGGTATGAATCTAAGTGAAAATTCTCTGATTGGATTAGAGATAATCGTCTAAATTAGATTTAGGCAAATAAAGAGAGATTTTGACTAAAAGTCAAAATATTTTACCTAAGTCAAAATTGGTCTTCTTAAATAGATTAATTTGAAGAGTCAAATTATTCTAATTGAATTAATGGTTAATTTTATTCAATTAATTTCAATAGTTGAATTAATTGATTTAAGAAGATAAATTACAATAGGAGAGAAATAAATTTAGGTATTTAAAGTGAACTAGAATTTACGTAACACTTTAATTAATTGGTTAATTAAAATATCACATAGATGGCAACTTGGATGCCATGTAAGCTAAGATATTTTAAAGAGAAGAATCTAGATTCT
>JACFYI010003854.1:484411-500632 GCA_014898755.1 Handroanthus guayacan
GTTGGATCATCAAACGTGAGATTTATAACTTGTTTATTTCATAAACTAATTTGGGCTTTTAAATTAAGCATATGACTCTCTCAGGTAGCCACTGCCTCTGCTTTACCTCCCCCTTCCAAGCTTAAAAACTTAACTTCTCCTGTTCCAAATGACCCATATAATATACCATTGAAAATCTCATTGAGTGTATATGCTTTTAGGATAAAAAGTCACTGAAAAATAAGGAGAAAAATGACCAAAATGTCCTTAGAAGACAACCTACCATTACTACCGGTAACAGGGGTAGTCCTCTGTCATACATTCCACTTTCCAAGTTTGAAAACTGGACTTTCTTCCATCAACTTGATCCATTAAATATACTATTGAAAACCTTATCGAGTTTAGATAGTGTTAGGATCAAGAATCATCCAAAATTATGGAGAAACATAGCCAAAAATGCCCGTAGAAGCCAACTTGTCAAATTGCCAGAAAATAGGGAAAGTAGAAGAGGCGAGCTTTAAACATGTATAAATCAAAATCTAACCGTTAGATAGCCGATAGGAAGCCAGCATTAGAAAACTTCATAGAGACTAGATCCTCATAGAGCCAAAGCACACCGTTAAACTCATTGTAATGTATTTTTAAATATGCCGAGAAGTTAACTGCCGTAAGGAGAGTGTAAAACTTAGGGAAATTTGACATTTCTTTCATTAATTTAACTTCTTTAAAATCGAATCCCATCTTTTAAAACCATTTTGATGATCCAAATGATGGTCTTATATCCAAAGTTCGAATTCGAAAATTCTATCCAATATCTGTTCGTAACCATATAATGATCGTTTGAAATCCATTGAAATCATGTTTTTTTCCTATCAACCTAAATGCACTAGGAACCTTAGGTAGGATTGGTTGGGCATTATCGAAGTGTCGACCTAATCCCTAGGACTTTTCTAATGTTTTAGATGCTAGACTTCCAAACAACTCGCTCGGCACACAGTCGACCGTGCCTATTGTATATATGACTGTCCTCGGGCGGCCACTCGAGGGGGTGAATGGAGTAAGGAATTTTGTTATATTTTAACGATATAACAGTGATGGATCTACCAAAAACTAGTCCAACCTATTTAATTTGACATTCATATTTAGTTTAAACTTTTGAGTTTATGACTTGTTGATTATGAATTGTTCATATTGTCATGAATGTCAACGTTGTTCTTAGAAATCCATTGTACTCAAAGACCTATTATTCCTGCTCCCTAATTCCTTTTCATCATAATTATGAATTTTACTAGGTCAGTGGACTCATTCCTTATTTTTTTTATTACATATAGGACAGTGATTTTTTTGAAACTTCCAGTGGTGTTGGCTTGTTGTTGTGAGATGTTCGTCATTGTAAAAATGGTTGTATTGTAAATTATAGGAGTCTTGAACAAGTAGTTGGAAGTATGTATTAGGTTGGCTTGGATATTTGTTTGTTTCGGATCTTGATAGTTTTTTTTTCCTTGTTAATTATGGACTTTTATAAGTTGATGGGTAGTATGTTTTATGTAATGAATGATGTATAAATTGAAGTTAAGTTAAGTTGAGTTTTGATTATATTGAATAATTGTGTTCATATTGATTTTAAGATTTAGTTTAGTGATCCACATATGTGAGTAATGTCCCGAAACTAGGGACGGATGCACTCGGACCTTGGGGCATTGCAAGTGGTATCAGAGCCCAAGATAGGAAACCTTCGAGGTTTAGATTATAGTATTTTGCCTTTATATTTTATTTTGATTACTAATTTGTTTGTTCTTGATTTTTGTACTAACTTTGCTCATTCTTGGTTATGTCAAGGAATGGACACAGAAAAAGAAAATATCATTGAGGTGACGGATTCAAACTCCATTTCTGACTCCAATGATAGCAACGTTGACTGAGAAGAGGAAGCAGAGAAAAAGAGTCGGGAAAGAAATATTGGAAAGATGCTTATATGGACCTATATATTCAGCATCTAGAGCATGTTAATTGGGCAAGAATGGAGATGGGGAATATGGTGGCAAGACACCGAGCACAGTGCCAAAACTTGGGAAACATGGCAGCTAATAACTGGAGAAACTTCCAATAGACTTTTGGAGGATTAGTCTCACAGCTCAACAATGCCTCTTGCCAAGTAACCAACACGATGTATGGAACTGAGTAGGTGGCGCAGGATTACGTTCATGGATGGGTCATGCCCAGGTTTGAGCATATGATTCTGTCATAGATGCCTCCGATGATAGGAGGAACGATGCCTATACCCGAAGCCACAAATATGGGAGAGACCTTGGCAAATGTGACTCGGCCCTATGTTTCGACCAACACGAGTACAGGATGTGATGTTGGGACCTCGAGCATGCCACCCAAGAAGAGGATGACAAGACGAGAGTACAAGCAAATTGTTCGTATGTAGGTTTCAACCTCGAAGGCCCATAGCCCCCTTTAGTTTACGGATAAGGAGCTCGCTTGGGCAGGAATGCTATTCTAAATATAGACATTCGAGATGTTGAGGTGGACGAGGCAAGTTTGAGAAGAAATGCGGGAAATGAAAGAAATAATGGTAACGATAATGGTGGTGATGCAATGGTTGGTGGCAATAATAATAATAATAATAATAATAATGATGGAGCAGGTGAGGAGAGTGAACCGGAGGAGGATCCTAACTATGATCCGAATGGTTGAGAGATGAGAATAATAAGGGTGGGGAATGGAATGATTGTAAATGAGTAGTAGTGTATATATATATGTAAATATTGATATGTAAGCTGTAGCTTTTAGCTAAATAAGTAGAAGTTGTGGGTAGCACTAGTGGGGTAGCTGATACTTGTATAGACTTTTGTAGGCTACGCATTATAGTGATTGCCTACCCATATTAATTTTGGTAATCCTAAAGATGGTCATGTAACCACCGTTGTATTTTGCATTTGTATATGTAAACTTGAATGAATGAAATGAAATTTGATAGTTTTGCTAAAACTAAATTTTCAAATTTTAGAATAAATGGTGTCAAATGAAAATACTTCTACAAACGAACCCCCACGAAACGAGAAAGGCCAAGAAGAGTACTATTTGAGAAAACCCGAGAACCTAAACCCCCAATAATACTGAGAACACGACACCTCAATGTGAACCTCGTAATCCAAATTCGCCTATCTAGAATGAAAATCATCATGAACTGTAGCAGAACAACTCTTCACTTTGCTGCAACAAGTTCTAACTCAAGGGCAACAACAAGGGAATCAAGGTTGTGGGCAAGAAGATGACTCGGAGGACAAGCAGCTGACTAGGTTCTTAAGATTCAACCCGCCCAGGTTCAAAGGTAAACCTGCTGATTAGAAAGCCGAGTTTTGGCTTATAGAAGTTGAGAAAATTTTCCTTGTGTTAGATTACACTGATCCACAGAAAGTAAAGTATGCAATGTTCTTGTTTGAGGAAGCTACATTCCAATGGTAGAAAGTAGTGGAATGTAGATGGAAAAGAGAAAAGGTTGAAGGCACTTGAGAAGAATTTTGGGGTGAATTCTTGAGGAAATATATCCCTCGATTAGTTAAGGATTGGAGGGAAACAGAGTTTATGAATTTAATTCAGGAAACTCTGCCTGTGGCAAAGTAGGAAGCTGAATATAACCGACTTATTCAGTACGCCCTATATGTCTTGGCTGAGGAGGAAAGAAGAAAGAATGGGTTAAGGCTTGATTTGAGGCAATCCCTAGCTATTAGTCGCCCTTCAACTTACGACGAAGCTGTGGAAATAGCTTTGGATCTGGAGGGAGAGTTTTAGAAACTCCAAAAGATAGAATAAAGAATGAAAAGGAAATGCTATTTTTGTGGAAGCACTTCACACATAGAGGAATAATGCTTGAAAAAGCAAGGAAAGTACTTAATTTGTGAGAGCTCACACCATACAATTCGAGATTGCCCATAGAGCCGCAACAAACTGGGTACTGGGATGAAGAACCAATCGCAACAGGGTTTTATTAGACATCCCCAAATGAAAGCCTGAGCTTACGCCCTAACTGAGGAAGAAGGACTAGACCCAACCCAGATGCTTGAAGGTAAGGTTTTAATTTAACAGTTTATCTATAAAGTTCTATTTGATCCTGGTGCGATGCATTCATTTATTTCAATTAATTGTGCAAAAAGATTAGGTCTGATTCCAAAAAATATGAAAATATCCTTTGAAATCCATTCCCCGGTAAGAGGGTGTTATGAAGCCTAAATTAGATGCCTTTGCTATCTTGTAAATATAGATACCCAGGAGTTTATTATGGATCTTATCGAATTGCCAATCTAGGATTATGATCTTATTCTAGAAATAGATTGGCTATACCAGCATCAAGTTGTGGTTGATTGTTTTGCTAAAACAGTCAAGCTGGGTACCGGAGTACGGATCTGTGTTGAGAGTACTCATAGTAACGGCGGTTTGACCGCTATTTCTGCGATAAGGGCTAGAAGAATTATTAGAAAATGAGGACAAGGATTTCTGGCCTACTTAACAAACAAACCTCAAGATAAAGTCAAATTGAAAGATGTAAAAGTAGTGAATGAAATCCCAGAAGTATTTCCTGAGGAATTAGACTCATTACCCCTGGATAGGGAGATCGAGTTTGTAATTGAAACTATCCTTAGGGTAATGTCATTCTCAAAAACCCTTTACAAAATAGCACCAGCAAAGCTAAAAGAGTTGAAAGAACACAAGAACTTCTAAGTAAAATATTAATTCAACCAGGGTCTTCTTCCTGGTGAGCTTTAGTCTTATTTGTGAAGAAAAATGATAGCACCTTGAGAATGTGTATTAACTATCAAGAGTTGACCAAAGTGACTATCAAGAGCAAGTACCCTTTACTAGACATTGATGAACTGTTTGATCATCTTCAAAGATCTACAGTATACTCGAAATTGAATTTACATCAAAGGTATTACCAGCTAAGGATAAGGGAAGCAGATATCCCCAAAACTGCATTTAATTCCCGTCATGGACATTTTGAGTTTGTGGTAATGCCATTTAGACTAAAAAATGCTCCTACAGTATTTATGGATCTGATGCATCAAGTGTTTTACCCCTACCTCGATTGCTTTGTAATAATCTTCATCAATGATATTCTGGTTTATTCCAAATCAGAGAAAGAGCAAGAAGAACATTTACGAACTACTCTCTACACTATTAAAGAAAACAAATTGTACGCCAAATTTAGAATGTGTGAATTTTAGCTGAAGAGAGTAACTTTTCTGGGTCACATAATATATCGAGATGGACTTGAAATTGATCCAGAAAAGGTTGATGTAGTTCTTAATTGGAAAAGACCAGAAACAGTCACAAAGGTGAGAAGCTTTCTAGGACTGGTAGGCTATTACTGAAAGTTCATTCAAAACTTTTCTAAACTGGCTGGCCTTCTCGCTAAACTAACACAGAAGGAACAACGGTTTATCTGGGACAGGCAGTGCGAGGAAAGTCTCTTAAGATTGAAAGAAAAGTTAACGACAGCCCAATACTTACACTTCCAGATAATTCAGAAGAATTCACTTTATATACTAACACTTCAGAAGAAAGCCTGGGGCGTGTACTGACGTAGAAGGGTAAGGTAATCGCATATGCTTCGAGGAAATTGAAAACTCATGAGCAAAATTATCCAACTCATGATTTAAAGTTGGCAGCTGCAGTTTTCGCCTTGGCAAAATGGCGTCACTATTTATATGGAGCCAAGGTAGAAGTGTATACGGATCATAAAAGCCTGAAGTACATTTTTAGCTAGAAAATTTTGAATCTAAGGCAACGGCGATCGATGGAATTTTTGGAAGATTATGACTTCACTATCGCGTATCAACCTGGCAAAGCAAAAGTGGTTCCCAATGCTTTAAGTCAAAAGGGGGCAAATTAGCAAATATGAGCACCTATCCGGAGATATACATTGAAATTCTGAAGGCCCAGGAAAAAAATAGTTGGATACAAAAACTCAAAGATAAAATGAGGTCTGAATTCAAAATTAATGAAAACGGGTTATTGCGGTTTAAAGACAGAGTGTGTATTCTTGTAGAAATAAGAGAAATAATGCTATCTGCAGCACACCAAACCAATATTCTGTACACCATGCTGGAACAAAAATGTATAGGAACCTGAAACAAAAGTTTAGGTGGGAAGGAATGAAAGCAGACATAGCAGAATACATACAGAAATGTTTTACCTCCCAGCTTATCAAAGCAAAGCACCAGAGGCCGTCTGGAAAATTGCAACCACTTCCAATCCCAAGCTAGAAATGGGATCAAATTACTATGGACTTTGTAACGGGTCTACCTGTAGTCAGAGGAGGTTATGACAATATTTGGGTTGTCATTAACAAGCTCACAAAATCGGCACATTTCTTACTTGTCAAAACCCACTACAACATGAAAAAACTCATCGAAATCTACATTCGGGAAATAGTACGTTTGCATGGAATTTTGCAGAGTATTGTTTTTGACAGGGATCCAAAATTCATAGTGAGATTATGGAGAAGGTTACAGGAACATCTCGGGATAAAGTTACTTTTCAGTACTGCAGCCCATCCCCAAACAGATGGTCGATCTGAAAGGGTTTTTCAAACACTAAAAAATATGCTTAGAGCTTGTGTTTTGAACTTTTTTGAAAATTGAGATAGTCATTTACCTTTGGTGGAATTTGCCTATAATAACAGCTATCACGCTTCAATTCAGATGGCACCATATGAAGCTTTATATGGCCAGAAATGCAAATCACCATTACATTAGGATTTGAAGAATCAAAGGGATTATCAAGTGGTGGAGAAAATGAAATACGACCCGAGGTGATACAAGAAGCAATTGATAAAATTCGGATCATAAAGAAAAATATGAAGACAGCTCAGGATCATCAGAAAAGTTATGCAGATAGGTGACGAAAAGATTTGGAATTTGACGTTGGACATCAGGTATTCTTGAAAGTGGCTCCATAGAAAGGAATCCGGAGGTTAGGTAAAGTGAAAAATTAACTCTAAAGTATGCCAGATCTTTTGAAATTACTGAACGAATAGGACCGGTCGCATATCGGCTAGAAGTACCATCCAATCTTACCGGAATCCATGACATTTTCCCTGTGCCCCAACTCTGAAAATATCACCCAGATCCCTCACACATTATAGAGTATGTTGAGGTGCCTATCCAAAGCAACCTCACGTATATGGAACAACTAATAGGTATCTTAGATTTCCAAGTCCGACAACTTAAAAATCGATAGATACCACAAGTCAAAGTTCTAAGGCGAAATCAGAAAGTAGAAAAAGCAACTTGGGGTAGGCCTATCAAAAATATCCGAATGTCCGTCTGCCCGTTCGCATCCGTATTCGACATTAACGAATATTATCCATATCCGAAAATATTCATATATGTATCCGTATCCATATCCATTGCCTAAAATTTTCGATATGGATATAGTAGTATCCGCTTTCGAAATATCCGCATCCGAAAATTATACGTATTTGCACAAAATTTTAGATATAATAAATTATATAAATAATATAATTTATAGGTATTAAATTATATATAAAAATAAAATTCAAAAATTTTATGCTATACATATTAAAACTTTAGGCTAACTAGAACATTTGAAGAGATTTTACTCTTATATTTTAATTTTTTGGCATTAATATAACAAATTCAAATATATAAAGTAACAAAGTCGAATTTCAGATGAAGATTGCAATTAATGAGATATAAGAATATCTTGATATTATATCTGTATCCTAACTATTAAAGTGGATATCGAATATTCGAATATCCGATCGATATCCAACAGATGTGGATACGGATATTCATTTTTAGCATCTGATAAAATTCATATTCGAATATCTGCATCCGGATATTATTCGGATGCGAATATAGATATACTAATATCCACATCCGAATGTTCGAATTGACAGGCCTAACTTGGGGACGTGAGGACGAGATACAGGAAAGATATCCGCATCTCTTTCAATAAAGGTATGAATCTACAGATCAGATTCTTTTAAGGGGGGAAAGTGTAATAACTTGAAAAAAAAATTTCTAATTCTATTTAAATTAATTCCTTTCCAACACAAAATTTTTTCGATTATTTGGAATAATTTTTTCGGAAAAAAATTTTCATTTCTAAAATTTTTCTTTTAACCTAAATTTATTTGAAACACCCTATTAACTCCAAAAAATTTTATTTTTGATCCAAAAATTTTTTATAATTATATTTTCAAACCCTTAGCTTCAACATTCAAAACTCTAATGCCATTTTTAACAAATTTCAATCGCTATCATCTGAAAATTTTAAATAGCAAAAATATTATGATTTAACAACCGAAAATTTTATTTCAATCGAATTTGGACCAAAATATTATTTTAAGCCCAAAACCAAATAAATATTTGGCCTAAGAATCAAGCCCAATTTTTAAAGTTCAAATTCTATTTTTAATAAAATGAAAAAAAATAATAAACAAACGCACAATTCGGTACACACAAAAAATGGAATACAAAAATCATCCTCCCTTAAGGATAATTACCATGTGCTAGAAATAAAAAAGAATCCGAGCATATTCCAACTCATTATCCAACCAACTCTTTGCCAACTTTTAAAAATTTACCAAAATGCCATTATCTCTCCACTAGTTGGAAGACACTTTATGTATGTATGTATATATATAAGTATATATAAATGCACATGTATAGAGTATTAACAAAAGAAAAACACCTTTTTCTTCCTCTATTTTTCCTCTTGGCCAAAAGCTTTGTTAAAAAAAAAGAGGATTTAACAATCTTCTCTTGTTCATTTTCTTCCATCCTTTTCAAATATAAATCAAAAGAGGAGAATAGTAAGGTTTTACATCTTCAATCCAGTAGGTAAGTAAGCTTAATTGGCTTTTTCTTTTTCTTTTTTTTTTTGAAGATATGATAATGAAGTTTGAAATGAATATGTTATTGAATGGATTCTTTGGGTGTTTAGGAGTTTGGCTTGGGGACATCTAAAGGAAAAATCAAGATTTTCACCTAGTATAGAAGAGTAAGGATCATGACTATACTCAACTTCATTCTATTCATGTTTATATTCATGATCTTCTAGTGATATGAGCTTGCTTCTTTACTTTATTATTTTGCTCAATGATTTACTTGATTGGATGAATATTATTGTGTTGATTGTTGAATGAGTTTTCTTGTTACGGTGGATCATGAATATGGATCTAGTAGATATAAAAAGATTGTTGAATTATCAAACTTGAGATTTTCAACTTATTTATTTCATAAACTAATTTGGACTTTTAAACTAAGTACATGACTCTTTCGGGTAGCCACTGTCTCTACTTTATCTCTCATTTTCCAAGTTTGAAAACTTAACTTCTCCTATTCCAAATGGCCCGTATAATATACCATTGAAAATCTCATCGAGGGTAGATGCTTTTAAGATAAAAAAATCACCAAAAAATAAGGAGAAAAATAACCAAAAATGCCCTTAGAGGATAACCTGCCACTATTATCGGTAACAAGGGTAGTCCTCTATCATACCTTCCATTTTGCAAGTTTGAAAACCTAACTTTCTTCCATCATCCTTATCCGGCTAATAATCGGATAAGGATACGGATGTACAAACATCCACATCAGAATATCCGAATTGATATGCCTACTTTCACAGACCAAATGGATCTTGGACATAATAGGGTAGACCCAATAGGTATTAATATTATAGGGTAGACCCTATAGGTTTTAATACCCATTGGGTATGGTAGACTCTAGAGTTTTGTTACGTGAATATTTTAGAGTATCAATGCCCATTTACAGGCATATATAATCAGAGCAGAAAGAGTTGTGCATTTCCGTTGTGTCCTATTTTGTGTAGTGCAAACCTGGAACTGTTAGTATAAAGAAACAGAGTATATTTTCTGTTTGTAAAGCGACTTCCAGCAATTGTAAACAGAGCACGCCCCGCTTGTAGAACCAATTAAAACTTCTGTCGTGCTGCTTAGAACTAAAATTAGATTGAAATGTGTATAACCCTGATAAAATTATACAACTAGTTAGATGTATTTGTAATTTTAAAGTGTAATTAATTATAAGAAAAACATTTTGCATTTGTAATTTTCAAATATTGAAATTTCATGATAATCAAAATTAGTTCATGTTAATATTAATAATCTTTCTGTTGAATATTTTTGAAAAACGATTAGACAGGAACATTTTCTTGAATGATGGTTTCTCTTGTTTAACCCCCATTTGGTGAAGGATTCTTTTTAATAGTTTTTTGTTAAACTTTCTGGCATTTTATATACTTGTGTGGAAAGAGAGGACCAAACTCCTTTTATATATATTGATAATAGTTATTTTTCATCAAGGTACTATCTTTCAATTCTTAATCAGGTTACATAGTTATACAATATAATTATAACACTTCAATGCTCAAGGCATAAATAATTAGGTATATTATCTTATTAAATGAACTTTGTTATTTGATAAATGATATACGACATATATTATATTTAGGCCATAAAATCCTAATATTCTCCCACTAGGCTTATATGATATTTTTCATGGTTTAGAATAAACATAAGTTGCACAATAAAATTATTCTAAATTTTGAAGTAAAAGTCGTTAATTATTACATTGATTGCATTATAATATCACAATTAAATAAAAGTTGTAATGAGAGTCATGGGGGTTGCATATCCCTTCTGTGTACTAGTACATTAATTTTTACTTTAATTATGACCATATGAAGAAAATAAAAGTCCAACTTTAATGTCTTTATTAGATACCATCCTTGTTAAAGTAATCCTGCGCATTGGGGCTTATACTTTGACTTTTGTCCAGTTCACATAGTGGGTCACATGAGACTTGTGTTAGGTATAAGTTACTTAAGCATGTAGGTTTTTGAAAATCAGTAAAGGATCCATTACTTATTTTGAATGAATGAATTGATATTCTATATTTTCTATGATAATTCAGTTCTTGAAATCCTCAGAAGGTAATGTGTCTATTTGAGAAGGAGTTTTCAAGGATGCAACAACTTTGAGTCATTCATTAAGAATAGATTCATAGTTATTAAGGCTATTGAGGAATCAATTAATATCCATTCCTAGGCTTCAATTGGAAGATAGAAAATGGAAGGATTGCATTTCCATGATACTCGTTAGTGAAAGAGTTCACACACTTTAATTCACTCATTGATTAGGTTTCTTAGGCTTATTGCAAGATATTTATTATAAAGATTGGGTACTTGTGAATTAATGGAGTCCCTTAATTCAAGAGTGATTAATTTAAAGGGTTTAACGAATTTGAATAATTAAATTATTCAACAAATCACAAGGGATTGCAGGCCATGTTTAAATTAATTTATGAATCTAAAGGATCACACACAAATATCTAATAACCTTCACATTTAATATAGAATATTATCTCAAGAATTAGATGACGAATGAAGGCGATTGATTAATTAGGTTAATCAAGGGCTCAATTAATTTAAGAAGCTAATTAACAGTATCTAATAATACAAATAATTACTTATATGCTAAATTTATTTTGTAGTATTATTATTAGCAAATTAATATACTTAACCTTGTGTTTCTAAATTGTAGTGTTATTCTCGTTTAATTATATATTTGACAAAAATTAGCAACCTAAGTGAACTTTTGCCACGTAGCAAGCATAGTATTGAAGTAATTACTATCAGATTAAATTTGTTCCCTTACAAGTCCTATTACAGAACATTTATCATTCTTGTATATTCTAAAATATAACATTTTAGTCCATTTGTTTTCTCAGACACAGTTTCAATGATTGAAATATTACAGATGTACCATTTTATAAATGGAAATATTATAAGACATTATGGGTGAAAAATTATATGTTGATGCAATTATAAAATGTATTTGATGCGATGAAAAAGTGGAGTCTTCTTTGTAGAGATAATTATCTCAACACCTCTTGTTGTTTGACCTTGTAAACAATTAAATCTCCTATACATTACAATTAGACCCCTTTGATAATTTGACAAATTAACAAAACATAGTAGAAGTAGACCCCTAGTGATTTCAAGATAGGAGTGTCATTTTATAATTTCAATTAGATTAGATCAAGAAAGTTCTATTAAATTAAGAGTCAAATTAAATCATTTACCCACTTTCTTAAGAGCAGATTCAAATAAGATAGTCGGACTTAGTTCGTATGATCATCTCCAGTGATGACTTCAGAAACATTAGTCATTGGGGTCAATTTTTTAATATTCTTAAAGTATTGTTAAATTTAAATTCTAATATTTCTAATATTGCGAACGCACCAGAAAATATATATATATATATGTATATATGGTAATTATACTTCTCTATATTGCCAAGTTCTTTTTCAAATTAAATAATAATTTTTAGTTTTAATTATATTACTATTTTGACAAAAATAAGCATAATTGCCCATAAGAAATTGAAACCATAAAACTGAAATTATACACATGCATAAGTATTTAGACTTCATTCATTTAATATAAATTAACATTCTATGAGAATCTTCCCTTTTTACATAGTGTGAAATCTATAAATTTCATAACAATCTAAATAAATTATAAAAGTCTTGAAAAATTTACAAAATGCAAAATCATAATTGTAATAAAAGTTCAAAAAGATAGCGCATGATTTTAAAGAAAATCTAACTAAATTGCAATATTTCTAATCTAAGTGGCACAAACTTTGACGCTCATAATAAATTGTAGAAAAATTGGATGACATTGATTCAAGTGGCTACTATAGCAAGCTTAGGATGTTGGATTTTCAACAGAATAATTTCCGAATATCAGATTATCAAAGACTATTGGATGATTTTCTTCCCCCTTTGAAATGGATGTTGCTCAAAATTGAACTCTTTTTTTCTTTTTTTCTTTTTTTTGTGATTTTGTATGGTTTACATGAAGTATGTTTATAAAAAATTATAGATTAGAGAAACAAAGGCAGTATTTAAATTTTTGTGTGTATATGTGAACATATATATATATATATTGTGTTTTAAAAAGAAAGTAGACGTCAAGTAAATATTATGAAATCTAAAATGTGGGGTCAAATTATATATTTAAGTTGATGAAACTAAATTTATATATAATAATATATAAATGTATATTATACATTTATATTGAGTGGGATCAAGTGGCCCCACTGTTACAAAGGTGGATTCGCCATTGATCATCTCTATACCTTCTAATAAATAATTGAATGAGAAGAATGCAGAAAGCTTTGTGCACTCAAGTATTGTCTCGCAACGATTTTGTTGCTTTTCAAAGGTTTTATATTTTAAGATATAATTCACATAGTGCGTATTTGATAATTTTAGTATGACTATTATTTTTAACTATAATACATACATAATTTAATATGAAGAAAAAATTAGGTTGTGAATAGTTTTTAGAGCGAATTGAGATTAAGTGTATTTTATGAGAAACACATAAAAACATACCGCAAAATATAATTGCCACTGCCTTTCTCACTTTATAAATTTGATCAAAAGCCTATGATGATGCAAGAAGACTTTCTATAACTGAGATATAGAGGAAATTTTGCAAATGCAAGCTGTGGCTGTTTATTAATGAATTACCTCTAATCATCAAATGTAAAAACTGCAACACAAAACTTGTAACAATTACCTCGACATTCCTTAAGTTTAATCTAACTGAAAAAATGCTCCTTGTACAGTTTGAAAAAGTACAACAACAACACATGTATAATACAATTAAATCTACTGAAAAGTACATGTAACAAGCCATAACCGAAACATTAGAGTAGGGGCCCTTTTAATCCAATGAAATGGGTGTTATTGTAATTTTTGAAATCATAGGAATGTTTCCATAATTAGGCAAAATCTCAGGGATTCTGAGGTAATTATCCCATAAATTAAGCACCAGGTTTGAATGAAGAAATGAAATCAACCAAGCCATCAAGTGCTTGGTGTGAAGAACCACCTGGTTTGGGGCAAACATCAGCTTTCTCCTTCAAACATGTAACTCTTTGCCTCATTTCATCCCCTTCTCTTTCCACCATTAATCTTCTAATGGCCTTTTCAATTTCAACTCTTTCAATCCCTTTCTCCAACCCAATCCCAATTCTCCAAACATCACTTACATACCCAGAGTCCACAAATTGATCCCCAAAGAAAGGAGAACAAATCATAGGAACTCCTTCGCAAATGCTCTCAAGAACCAATTCCATCCGCAATGTGTCCAGAAGCCGCCAATGGCAGGATGAGCTAGAACTTCTTGTTGTGGAGCCCAATTCACGATAAAACTTCTTCCACCAACTAAACTCAAGAACTCATTTGGCAGCGATTCTGAACCATTGTCTAATCTAGGCCGGACCACCCACAAAAATGGCTGCATACTATTGGCTAAGCCCCAAGCCACTTCTAGTAGCTTTTGCGTACTAATGTTTGCAAGGCTCCCGAAGCTAACGTATAGCACGGACTTAGGTGATTGTGTATTGAGCCAGGAAATTGAACTTTGGTCTTGTGTTAATAAGCTGGTTGAGGCAGCTGAAAAGCGTTTGTGAAATGGTCCGATTGCGAAAGTTGGTATGAGAAACCGATCATTGAGTCTGGCTAGATCAGGCTCTTCTAGTTCTTTGAATGAGTTGAAAATAAGTCCAGAAGCTTTTTTGGTTTGTTCAACGATGTTATCTATGATCTTATAAAGGTCCTCTGGAGTATCCCTTTCCATTGTTGGGAGATCCTTCACTTTAAGGGGTGGGAGCTCTAAAATTGGATCCTCCATTTTTGCATCTAATTAAGAAAGAACTTGGAATACATACAAAAAGAATTGATGAAATATCATATAGTGAAAAGATTTCGGATTAAGATAGTTCCGGGTTGCACTTTTTGAAAATATTTTATAAAATGTTAGAACCTGTGCGTGTGCAGAAATTTTTCTTTTACAACTTAACATTTTCCTTTGATTTGAGTCATTTTAATTACAAAATTGTTATTACTAACACTTTATATCTTATTTATTCAAACACTTCCATAGCTTATCATTAGCAAAATCAAAAATCTAAATATAATCTCAGGAAAAAAAAAAAAAAAAGGAAAGAAAGAAACATATTATAAGCTCCAAAAACTTGTAACATATTACAAATAAGCTTAGCAAGACATCCAGTCTCAAAGTAAAAAACGAAGTAATACAATAAAGACGTACCCATGTTGTTAAAGTATCCCCTTTCTCGAAGAATCGGAAGATCAGCAAAGAGTGAAAACGAACTAATGTTGCTAGTCCGAAGCACGATCCGTGGGAGCTTAAATTTGTCCGCAGTAGCTTGTGTGAAAACCCACTGAGCATCTGTAATCATACATGTAATAGGATAATCTGTATCTTCCGCCAATAGTTGAGCCAAACACTGGTTAAATGGCTCCACACAGTTTCTATTGAGGAGTTTTAGGTGGAATAAAACATCTGATGTACAAGTTTGAGTTACTGATAAGTCATCTGGAATAAGGCGGAAGGTGAAATGAGGGTACTTGGATGGATTTGGAAAGTTATATTGGGTGTGAATTATGGAGATCTTGAATCCTTTGGAGTGAAGGATTTTAGCAAGCTGAATCATGGGGCTAATGTGCCCCTGGAATGGAAGAGGAAAGAGCACTAGTCTGCATTTTTTCCTCTCTTGCAACTTATCCATGGGACCAGCTAGATTGATTGAGAAGGGTGTTTAGTTGAAGTGAAGCTTTTTATTTATTTATATGGATATGGTCCTCTAGGGTTGCTTTGGTAGGGGTGTCAATTCGGATGGGTTGGGTGGGTTCGGGTAGGGTTGGTGCGTGGGTATAACAGAAAAAATGTCAATCCGAACCCAACCCGACCTGATACTCAACCCGAAATGCTAAACTCGAACCCAATCCAACTGGGTTTGGGTTTGGGTTTGGTTCGGGTTGACTTGAATTTCAATCAGGTCACCTAACAACCCGAATAACGCAACCCAACTCAAAAAAATCCAATCCAACCTGAATTATTACATTTGACACAACCCGATTGACCCGAATTATAAAAAAAAATTAAAAAAATTTCAAGAAAATTACAAGTACATTCATCCATTCATCAGAAATGCAAAAGAAGGAAGTACAGCCAAACACGTGCTTGTCTATTTTCTTTTTCTTTTTTCATCCCTTCGCCAGATACTAGTTCTCTCTGTCATTGTGGAGTACTCTTTGGAAGAATGGGTTATTTGCAAGAATTGGTAGAAGATATCCACGCACA
>JACFYI010003854.1:502206-515050 GCA_014898755.1 Handroanthus guayacan
CTGGGGGCAAGGTTGGAATAAGTATGTTTCTACTTTCTAGAGCTATGTGACATTACCCGCTTTCCAAATTTACAAAGAGGCCCTGCCAGCTGTCACCACAAAACAAGGAGGCCGTGCCATCTTTCATATTTGCACAACACTCCAAGATCCTGCTTCTATGTTAAAAAATTACTGATCATATATTAGTACTTGTATAATTCAAAATATAGACAGATATTCAATAAATCACGTATGCACATAAATCACGTAATACTCTCCACAAAACATAAAAAAAATATAACATAAAGTTAGGAGAAATAGAAAATCTACTTAAAGTGTTAATGCAAAAATAATTGAAATGAACTAAGGCCTGTTATTCCAACAGTGCCTTTAAACCTTTATTTGCTTCTCTGCAATGCTCAAAGATCACTGGCAAAAAGTCTCCTAAGATACAACAACTCTTCTCCGATTAAGGCGGAACTCCAATAATCGGAAACAGCAAATAAGCTAACTTGAAACTCTCTTTTTAAATGAAACGTGAATTTGGTGTGTATAGTATCATGCTCAAACAACGTGAATACTACATATTTTTCTTTGGGTCTAATTGGTTTGGTCCTTGGTTCTTAGTTATAGTTGTGAAATGCAACGTAGTCAAACGAGACTTGTCTATTAACAAGATACATAACTCTTGTTTTATACGCACGCAAGGGCATGATTAAGAGTTGGTACGCCTTTACTTTAATTTTATAATTTTTATAATCGTGTCTCAGCTCTAAATTTAATATTAATTAAATTCCATAGTTAATTTGACACGCCACATAATGTCCTTATTTATTACTTATTAATTTTTCATTTACAGTTGAATTTTGGCTTATATATATAGTTCACAAATATCTACTCGACAAGATAAATTTATTATATATATGTATATGTGTGTCAAGGTGCCAAAATTTTAATAATTTCCCACATGAATGAAAAGTTGTCTTGCCAGATAAGCATATAAATGTAGACATCCCAAACATAATTTCAACTAAGCGATGTTGCATCGAGAGAGGTAGCTTTTGGCTTTGAGCCTTCCCTAGTGGGAACTATTGAATGTACTTGTCAACCAGTGAACGCGACGTCTTGAACTGTTCGGCTTTTGTGTACACCAAGACAATAGAACTCCACACAACACCACTCAAAAGTTAGCTCAAATTCTCATTGTTGTATTCATTTTGGCCCTGAGCAACTCATGGTATTCATGATTACTCTCTGAGAATTTAGCCTTTAAATTCTCATAGGATCGGCCTAATCCCTACTCACATAAGTGGCTTCTTATTAAGAGGTTCCTGCTGCACCTCTACTCGATATATCAAGATATAAGAGCCATTAAAAGTGATGCTTAACCTAAATTTTTACAGGTTGCACTGTCTACTTATCATAGGAACGGGAGGGGGGCGCTCACCACAATGCTCGTACATCTAGTTATAGTTACATAACTTGTTTTTCCCTTTGAACCTATTTTTCGGGATTTGCAGTCATATAGGTAGGGTTTTCGTAATGACGACTCAATGAATCTATAGGCTTTTTGTCTCATTCCCCTCGATAATTTACTAACTTGCTCTCTCTCTAATATTTTTTGTTGGCCCGCAATATTACTTTTAGACTTCACACTACCTAAAGAGATAATTCAATTAAAGAACAGTTGTTCACAATATTTTGTCTCATCTATATATGTTGAGATTTACCGTTACACATGCTATCTGTGCCTTTTCAAATTGCAAATTGAATATCACAACATATGCAAATTGCCGGCATAGATATTGCTAGTTTGAAATCTCTTCAGAAAATTGGCACGACCATTCTACTTCCTCGTTTGCTTTATTTAATGCGGTGAAATTTTGACTTAATCGTTCATCTGGCTATGGATATTTGTTCCGCAGATTTACAGGAAATGGTCGCTCCTTTAAATGTAAACACACATCCATTCATGGATTTGGTTTCATTAGGGTTGATATCGAGTTAGCATTGCAAAATATCCCTCAATTATAGTTGGACATCTAATATAGTTCAATTCAAAATTCATAGTATATTTCAAATACCTTAGAACTCTCAAAGATACAGTCTAGTGCTCTCGACTCGGATTGCACGTATACCTCCTTAGGTTACCAATTGCATGTGCTACATCTCATCTCATATTTATGTTATACATGAGGCTCCCAATTATGCGCGCATTTTATGGTAGAGCATTTACCTCACTCTTATTTTTTGTAAGCAGTAAGTTTACACATACAGGACTTTTTACTGGACTACTTTCTTAGTTCAAAAACTTTTGAAACACTTTTTCAATATAATGAAATTGTGTTAACGCTAACTCGGCACATGTTGTACTAATATAATTCGAAGAATTACATATATAACTCTCATATCTTTTATAACAAAATTGCTACTTGGCAATTTTATTTCTGTTGATTAGCACCATTGCTCCACGTATATCGTCTACGTATAGACATACAATGATATATTAAGATGCGGTACCTTGAACATACACGCATTTATCACACTCATTGATCCTAAAGCCACTCACCATGATGATTTATTCAAATTTAAGTGCCACTGTTTAATAGTGTTGCTGTAACGTCTATTTTATGAATCTCAAGTTAATTAATGCAAGTAACAAGTGCTATTAATAATCTAATGGATTTGATCCTCGTCATTGTGAGTACGTACCAAAGTAATCAAGACTCTCATTTTGTCTATATCCTTTTATCACTAATCTTGCGTTATATTTAGCTATTGTGCCATGAGCTTTCCTTTTCCTCTTGAAATTCATTTACACCATAAAGGTTTGTTTTCAGGAGAAAGATCCACCAGTTCTCAAATAAAATATTGCATAATTGGCACAATTTTGCCATTTACACCTTCTCTTATGTAAAGAAGATTTTGATGTATTCATCACTTTAAGGAATGTATTACTCACCTTTGAACATATAAGTTCGAAGTCTGCTCTCAACGACTTAGACATCCTAGCTCTCTTCAACACCTAAGTTGTTTCTCTCATTTTTTTTCAAGGAAACATTTCTTTCAGAAACTTGCTTTCATTGATTCAAATAATCATATTGACATGGCTATCATCTATCTCAAATTTGTGTAAAAAGAATCAATATAATATGCTGCACTAAATTGTGCATGCCCAATAAAGATCCCATCTACAATATTTAGGCCCTATTTCGACTATTTTAGGAGGTGGGGCTCGTACCTTGCTAGACACCCTCCACATTTGAAGATATTGGTAGAAAAATATACAACTTTTCATGCTTCATGAGGTGTCCTTTACTTTTCTTGTGAGATTATATACATCTTTTCTCAACCTCAAGATAAGGTCTTTAAGGCACGTTTTCTCGTGTTTGTATTTAAGACTATTCTTGCAGCCTTCCATCGAGACGGCAATTATGCACTAAAGCTACCACTTGAAATGATTCTCAAGTATCATTTCCTCAGCTGTTATGTCATGAAATATCATTTGATATTCATTAACTTGAGACATGATAATTTGAGTCCACATAGAAAATTCAAGAATTCATGGAACTTGTCGACTGTGAATTTCTTCGTGTCGACATCTTTCATTTTATATCTTTTCTCTATTGACTTCCATATCTCTTTCGTCACAGCGATAGACTATACGCACTATAAAGCGCATTCTTCAATCTATTGAGAACCTAATTCTTGCATAGGAAATATCCATGATTCCATGCCTTCACAACAGCCATAGTTTGCATGTCCGATTTTCTTCCCCATCAAACATTCTTCACTCAAGAATCTCTCTAGATCCAAGAAGGTTGAACAAATAGCATTTGTGTTGCCATCTCTTAAAAGTCTTTCCCGTCAAGTTATTTGAGTTTTTCCGCCTATCCTATGTTGATAGGGGTTGTAACAAGTATAACTGGTAGAGATAGAGTAGGATGCTGTCCTCCACCACCAACACACTCGCAACTTTAGTTGCCTCATAGTCATAATTAATATCCTGTCTTGCAACAACATCAATATATAGAATCTCCCTAAAGGAAAAAAAATAAAGCTTGTTCACAGAGTCTTATTTGTAAAAACATATATTTTCCTTTCCACAATTAACAAACCCAAGAAACAGTAATATAACTTTGATATGTAACTTGAAAATATGAATGGATATACTCACATAGAATTGCTTCGAGAACTGACTTGTAGTTAAATATCCGATTTTCACTATATAATTTCAGAAAATTAGTTTCCACTAATAATACAATATCAAACTAGACAAATCCTTTAGCTTCCGCATAAAAACAAAATCCAAAACTCAATCAAGCCAATTTCACTTTACACACAGTCCACATGCAATCATACACACTTTAACCTATATATATATATATATTTATTTTAAGTTGCGGAAGCAAGAAATACTCTAGAACACAAGCCAAAGTTTTCATGCGTATGACTTGATTTGCACATGGATTTGCCTTTCATGCGTATAAGATAAGAAGGCAATGATTGGTTTCACCACTTAAATCTAAATTGATTTTCCCCCAAATTCCATCCAAATTTCAGTAGCATAACCTCCATAAGAAACAATACCAGAATTTCGAAGCATAACTTAATTCGATTTTACTAATTAACTCAGCAAATTAATCGAATATAAGACCAAAATTATATTCCACATGATCAAAGTAATTATGTGTGTGTATATATATATATGTGCATGTGTGTGAGAATTTGGGTTGTGAAACCCATTTATATCAACTAACTTTAGCTCAATAAATGTAGACTGCGATAAAAGAACATTTAATTACCAAAATTCATCACAATGTAAATGCAAAAATTGAAGCTAAAGTGAATGAGTTGACAAAGACAACGATACGTATTTTAGCGTAACTCTTTTTTTTAAAGAGTTGTGTGTTTTCTTAAAGTGTGACTTTTAGTTAATTCGTATTGAGTAATGTTTTATAGAGTAAATGTTATAGCTCGTCAACAGTGTTGCACTTTTGCATATAGTCACATCACAACCTATATATAGGAAGAATCTAGGCCCGTCTTAATATAGAAAAAGCATCCTATAGCAATTATTTGAGCACTACACTTAGCACTCTATTTTTCATCATTCATCAAAAGAGTTCCAAGTCAATTTAACTTTGTCGGTTTGATCAATTGGAGTGCTACCTTTGCTCGGAGAGAATCGTTGTATCTTGGGAAGCATTTTGCCATTAACCTTCGAGCACCTAGAGGGGCAAATAAAGCCTTAAAGAGATTGTTGCAACAACAGACCTCGACTCACTTAATTTTAATATTTGAGTTTGCCGATTTTAAGTATTAATCCTTTTACTTTTTAATTTCTTGTTATATATTTGTTTAATTGAATTATTTTGTGATTGCGTGTGATTTATTTGAAAATACACAAGCATTACTACGGTCCAGAATTATTTTTCCTAACAATTTAAGACCTTATTTTTCGTTCCATTAATACTTGTGTTCCGAAAGTATCGGTTTTGAGTCTGTGTTCTAAAGCAATCTGTTCTATCTGTCCTCTATTCCTTTTTAATATTTTTCCTGATCTGTCCTCGGCTCGTTAGTAACTTTGGAAATTGCAAGTGGTATTTGGTGTTTCAACTTTTTCTGTTAAGAATTTTATATTGGCAAAAGTAATTTAGTTCAAGTCTGCTCTTTCTTCAAAATTCTAGTGTCCAATTTTAAATTTCTTAAGGATTTGCTCTGATTACAAGCACTTGGTTAGTGGACTATCTGTATATTATTTTAATGGCTTTATATCAAACATAATTTGTTTCTGTTTGCCCTGAATTTATAAAAACTAAACTTGGTTTGCAAACAAATTAAAGAAAAATTTGCTTGTCCTTAAAGTTGCTTTGATTTGATAAGTGTTGAGTAATTGACCTATCAATTGCCTGAGTCAGGATACGTTTTAGGTTTGATTTTGAATTACTTGCTTCTTGTATCTCATATTGGTTTGATGTTAGTTTCGTTAATTGGAGAAATTCTGTCGTTGACTCAATTTATAGTATCCACTGTGCCGAACTGATATTGAATTGCATTCCTATAATATAAATTATTGTTGCTCAATTTTGTGTAACCATTTTACAAATAGCAAGTATAGAGATACTTGTTTGGTTATTAGAAAACCTTCTATATTTTGAATTTCAATTCTAGGCTGGTTGTGATTATTTGCGATTTATTGTTTCAAAAAATTTAGTAATGGCTACAAATAACGAGGTAACGAAGGTTGCCAATGTGGAAACCAATGTTGGAGGCGTTGTTGGTGGAGCACGTCCTCTTAATTTACCACCATCAGTTGTGTCTGTTACAACCCTATCGCCGTAGGACAGGTAGAAAAACATGAAAAATTTAACGGGAAATATTTCAAATGGTGGCAGCAAAAGATGTTATTTTACTTGACCACCATGAATCTTGTTATTCTTGCGTGAGGAATGTCTAGCATCGGGAGAAAATTCAGATATGTAGACCATGGCTACAGTAGAGGCATTGAATCATGGGGATTTTCTATGCAAAAATTATTTTCAACGCACTTGAGAATGCGCTTTATGGTGTATATAGCCCAATCGCTACGACAAAAGAACTATGGAAGTCATTAGAGAAAAAAAATATAAAACAGAAGATGCTGGCACGAAGAATTTCATTGTCGGCAAATTTCTTAAATTCTCTATGGTGGACTCCAAAACCGTCATGTCTCAAGTAAATGAATATCAAATGATTTTGCATGATTTGGTGGCCGAAGCGTTGGTACCTAGAGAGCCTTTTCAAGTAGCGGCGTTAGTTGAAGAATTACTGCCCGGATAGAAGGACTTCAAGAATTATCATAAACACAAGCACAAGTGAATTTAGAGGATCTCATCTTAAGGTTGAGAAAAGAGGAAGATAATAGACTCTCGAGAAAGATAATTGGTGGGACTACCGATGAAGTCAAGGCCAACATGGTGGAGCGCGGTTCATTTAATAATAAGAAAAGAAAGAGAGATGCACTGAACAAAAACGATAGGAAAAGCAAGAACAAGTTTAAAGGGTCTTGCTACGTTTGTGGCAAACTGGGACACAAGGCGAAAGATTTCGTCTTCATCAAAAAGGCGATCCATCGAAAAAGAGAAAGACTGCCTAAACGAATGTGACAGAGATGGATAATTTGTCCGAAGGAGTGTCTGATTTAAATCTCTCAGCAGTTGTATCGGAGATGAATCTCGCAGAAAATCCAAGACAATGGTAGGTAGACATTGGGGCCACTCGCCATGTGTACTTCGATAGAAATATATTTACAACATATGGAAATGCGGAAATTGAGACGCTATTCATGGGAAATTTTCAATATCTAAAGTGCATGGCATTGGAAAAGTGGTTCTAAAAATGACATCCGAAAGAGAGCTGACTCTGAATATTGTACCTTATGTGCCAGAAATTCAAAGGAACTTGGTATCGAGACCGATGTTGGAGCAAGCATGGTTTTAGATTAGTTTTTAAGTCCAACAAATTTGTATTTACTAAAAATGGTGTGTATGTTGGAAATGGATATTTGTACGATGGTCTTTTTAAATTAAATGTAATGACCAACAAACCAAATCTTGTACCAAGTGTTGAGAATAGTAATAAAGTAAATTCTTCTTACTTGTTGGAATCCTTTAATTTATGGCATCATAAATTAGGACATGTGAATTTCGGTACATTAACTAAACTTTCCAAAAGTGGCATACTACCAAAGTTTAAATTTTGACGAAAAATCAAAATATAAAGTTTGCGTTAAGGCAAAAATGACTAAAGTTCCTTTTAAATCGATTGAAAAAAGTACGGAACCACTTAATTTAATTCAAACTGATGTATGTGACTTAAAAAATGGTGCAATCTAAAGGAGGAAAGAAATATTTTATAATCCTTATCAATGATTGCACAAGATACTGTCATGCTTATTTACTTTCAAGTAAAGCTGAAGCTTTGAAAGTATTTAAACAATATAAAAATGAAGTTGAGAATAAACTTGAAAAAAAGATAAAAGCACTTCGAAGTGATAGAGGTGGGGAATATATTCATCCTTTTGAAGAATTTTATGCCGAATATGGAATAATGCATGAAGTAACAGTACCGCATGCGCCTCAATCAAACGGCATAGCAGAGAGTAAGAATCTAACTCTAAAGAAAATGATGAACGCTCTGTTAATTAATGCCGGAGCACCTCAAAATATGTGGGGTGAGGCAGTGTTAACTGCAAACCATTTATTTAATAGGTTACCCCATAAGAAATTACGAATGACACCTAATGAAGCTTGAAGAGGTCGTCCTCCTTATTATCAATATTTTCGAGTGTGGAGGTGTCTAGCTAAGGTAGGAGTTCCACCTCCAAAGGTGGTCAAGGTAGGACCTAAAACCATGGATGGAATCTTTATTGGGTATGCACAACATAGTGTAGCATATAGATTCCTTGTACATAAATCCAAAATAGATGAGATTTATGTCAACACGATAATTGAATTAAGGAATGCAAGTTTCTTTGAAGAAATATTTTCTTGGAAAAAGGAGGAAGGGCAGTTCTCTTTAAAGAGACCTCGAGAAGTCTAAGAACAGGAAACGGAACAAGGCGAACTTAGACGTAGCGAGAGAGCTAGAATGCCTAAGTCTTTGGGTCAAATTTCTTAACTTCTATGCTTGAAAGTGAGCCATGCACGTTCACTGAAGTAATGAACAAACCAGAAGCTCCTTTATGGGAAGAAGCCATAAATAGCGAAATTGATTCCATCATACAAAACCATACTTGGAAATTCGTGAATCTTTCTCCTGGAAATACACCCTTAGGGTGCAAATGGATTTTCAACAGAAAAATGAAGATGATGGCACAAAAGATAAATATAAGGCGAGATTGGTGGTCAAAGGTTATAAACAAAAGGAAGGTATCGATTATTTTGACACATATTCGCCTGTGATGAGAATAACATCCATTAGATTATTAATTGCATTTGTGGCTATTAATAATCTTGAGATTCATCAAATGAACGTTAAAACTGCATTCTTAAATGGCGACCTCGATGAGAAAATTTATATGGAACAACCAGAAGGTTTGTGGTTCCAAGCTAAGAGAAAAAGGTGTGTAAGCTAATTAAGTCATTATATGGCTTAAAGCAAGCACCTAGACAATGACACCTCAAATCTGATCAAGTCATGATGAGAAATGGCTTTAGGATCAATGAATGTAATAAATGGGTGTACATTAAAGGTATAGCATCTAAATATGTCATTGTATGTCTATATGTCGATGAAATGCTAATTATAGGAAGTAACAATGATGTAATCAAGGAGACAAAGAAGTTGTTGTGTAGCAACTTTGACATGAAAGATATGGGAGCGGTAGACGTTATTCTTGGAATTAAAATTGTGAAAATGCTTGATGGACTGGCATTGACACAATCTCACTACATTGAAAAAGTGTTACAAAAGTTTTTAAAACAAGAAAATAGCCCAGTGATGACTCCTATAGATTTAAATCAACGGCTAACTAAAAAGACGGGTGAAACAAATGCTCAATGAGAGTATGCGCGCATCATTGGAAGCCTCATGTATATCATGAATTGCACGAGACCCAACATAGCTTATGCCATTGGTAAGTTGAGTAGGTATACGAGCAATCCGAGTCAAGAGCATTGGGACTGCGATAATGAGGTTCTAAGGTATTTGAAGTATACCATGAACTATAGATTGTATTATACTCGATATCTAACTATAATCGGGGGATTCAGCAACACGAATTGTATATCTGATTCTAGCAAAACCAAATCCATGAATGGATATGTGTTTATATTAGGAGGAGCTGCCATATCGTGGAATCCCCAAAACAAATCTGTATAGCCAGATTAATGATGGAATCTGAGTTCAACGCATTAGATAAAGTAGATGAGGAAGCAGAACGGCTATGCCATTTTTTGGAAGATATTCCAAGTTTGCTAAAACCAGTGCTGGCAATTTGCACACATTGTGATAGTCAATTTGCAATTGGAAGGGCACAAATAGCATGTATAATGGTAAATCTCGACACATACGTCACAGACATAATACCATTAGACAATTGCTCTCTAGTGGAGTTATCTCTATATACTATGTGAAGTCTAAAGATAACATTGTAGATCCACTAACAAAAGGCCTAGCTAGAGAGCAAGTTTATAAATCATCGAGGGGAATGGGATTAAAGCCTATATTTAATGAGTCGCGATAACAGGAACCCTACCTCTGTGACTGGAGATCCCAGGAAATATGTTCAAAGAAAAAAACAAGTTATGTAATTGTGATTCGACGTGCAAGCACTAGTCTCCTTCCCCCATTCCTATGATAAGCAGACAGTGCAATCTGTAAAAGTTTAGGTTAAGCATCGCTTTTAATGGCTTTTATATCTTGATATATTGAGTGGGGATGTAGCAAGAATCCCCTAATAAGAAGCCATCTATGTAAGTAGGGATTGGGTCGGTCTTATGAGAATTTTAAGGCTAAATTCTCAGAGAGTACTCATGAATACAAAGAGTTGTTCAGAGCCAAAATGAACACAATAATGAGAACTTAAATTGCCTATTGGGTGGTGTTGTGTGCAGTTCTACTGTCTTGGTGTACATAAAAGCTAAATAGTTCAAGACATCACGTTCACTAGTTGGCGAGTACATTCGATAGTTCTCATTAGGGAAGGTTTAAAGCTAAAAGCTATCTCTCTTGATGCGACATCACTCAAGTTGGAACTCTTTGCATGTGTTTGCATTTATGTGCATAGCTGACGAGACAATTTCCATTCATGTGGGGAATTGTGAGAATTTTAGGTTCTGAAACCTATTTATATCAGCTAACTTTAGCTCAATAAATGTAAAGTGCGATAAAAGAATATTTAATTACCAAAATTCATCGTAATATGAACGCGAAAATTGAAACTAAAGTGAATGAGTTGATAAAGATACCGATGTGCATTTTAGCGTAACTCTTTTATTCAAAGAGCTATGTGTTTTCTTAAAGTGTGACTTTTAGTTAAGTCGTATTGAGTGGTGTCTTATGGAGTAAATGTTATAGCTCATTTTCAGTATTACACCTTTGCATATAGTCATATCACAACCTATGTATAGAAAGAGCATAGACCCATCTTAATATCGAAAAAGCATCATATAGCATTTATTTGAGCACTACACTTAGCACACTATTTTTCACCATTCATCAAAAGAGTTCCAATTCAATTTAAGTTCATCTGTTCGATCAATTGGAGTGCTGCTTTGGTCCAAGAGAGTCATTGTATCTTGGGAGGCATTTTGCCGTTAACCTTCGAGCACCATAGAAGGACAAATAAAGCCTTAAAGAAATTGTTGTAATAGCAAGCCTCAACTCACTCAATTTTAATATTTGAATTTGCCGATTTTAAGTAATAATCTTTTCCCTTTTTAATTTCTTGTTATATGTTTGTTTAATTGAATTATTTTGTGATTGTGTGTGATTTATTTGAAAATACACAAGTATTACTACGGTCCATAATTATTTTTCCTAACAATATATATATATATATATATTCTTGGAAGAATGTAAATTAAATTGAAAAGTCAATTCAAAACAAGGAAGAGCACACTAACTTGATCACAAAGACAGCACAAATGCATGCTCTTCAACCAGTTTAAAAACCAAACACACAATATACTTACTTTGGTTATATATACATCTGAATCACGAAACTTAATTTTTCAATTTTGGTATAATAGGAGAATTGAAGAACCAAAATACCCAGACCACGTTCAGTTTCTAAAGGAAATCTAAAAATAAAGATGTTCTGTCCTTTATGTGAGTGGGCACACAGAGTATAACTTTAAAATCCACGCACCGAAAAAATCTTGTGTTAATGGGACTCTTAAGTTACTATTTCCTAAGTCAAACAAAATAATTAAAATTTTGACACAAGATAAAAGTCACATTCGCCCACAGACAAGCTAGATGTACATGCAACATATAAAACATATTAACGCCACATGTGAGATTATGAATTAATGCAATAAGCATTGTATGAATAAGATCTGAACACACGGAAGGATTCTTTTATGGGTTTGCTTGATGAGAAAAAGCTTCATAATTAAGTATGATTTGGGATTGATATAACAAATATGGCTCGCACACAGACAACAATTACTTAAAAAAGAATTAAGGACAGAACATATTATAATTTTTAAACAAATAACTCAAGATAGATAATTTTACAACATAAGTATTAACAAAGCGTAGATAAAGCCCTAAATTGTTAGAAAATTAATGACCACATACAAATAGTTGTGTAATTCAAATATAGGCAGATATTCAATAAATCACACATGCACATAAATCACGTAGTACTCTCCACAGAACATAAAAAATATTACATAAAGTTAGGAGCAATAGAAAACCTTGAAATGTTAATGCAAAAATGATTGAAATGAGTCGAAGCTTGTTGTTCCAACTGTTGGTTTCGGAATTGGTTCCGGTCTGGTACAATAGGAATCTGTGACCAGCTAACAACGGTTGGTTAAGGCAAGAGCTGAGCTCTCTATCTTTAAGACGAATTAGCCCCGCCCAGGTGCTCACAGTTCACTGGCTATCGTCTCCCAAGATACAACGACCACGTCAAGCGATAGCAACACTACAAACCACTTGACCTATCGAACTAAGTCACATACTGGAACTCTCTCTTTGAGGACTCAAAAGTTATGAACTATGATGTATGTTGTGATGAATCTAATGATAAATGAAAATGAATATGAGTCCTAATTAAAAGGATTTTAAGGCACCCAAGAGGACAATGTAATAAAGGCCATGAATTATTGCAGCACTAATTACACCCTTTCAACAGCTATAGGAGTGAGCA
>JACFYI010003854.1:515150-530224 GCA_014898755.1 Handroanthus guayacan
ATAATTTTGCTCACCCCTAAACAGCTATAGCAGTTGGAAAGAGATGGTCGCTGAAGCTGGAAGGATGAAATTTGGAGAGCCTTCAACTGGAATGACACTGGTACAAAGTTCCAGAGTTAGTTCCAGAATGCTCTAAACTATTCCGGTGGAAGAATTGGAGGAGATACACTTTATTCAATTGGCCCAATGAGCCAGACCTAAGTTTGGTCCAAAATATATAATTATGGACCTAAGGCCCAAACCAAACCAAACTAAGCCAATCCAAGCCCAAGCCTAAGCTTAAGCCTAGCCAAGTCGAGCTGGCTGAACAGGCAGTAGGCTGTGCGCGCGTGTAGTTTGGATTGAACCCACTAGCATGTAGGTCCTTTTCCCTCCAAATATTTGTGGTACCCTAAGAGGCCCAACCCTTTACTCCTCATTTGAGTCATTTATCTTGGTCTATATTTCACTCAAAAGACAATGTGGGATAAATGCTCTATTTCTTCCAAACTCTTAAGTTAGTCCCCTTTAGTCAACTCTCTAGTAGCCCACTTTGACATTAATTTCTCATTCACACGAAATTGGTTCTTTTCAACAAAACACATTGTCAATATCTACCCGCAGTGTAGATTATGGCAATTACAAATTTCTTTAGAAAGTAATGGCCGAGCTCACTCAATTATTTGGTTAAAGTAGACCAATTTCCAACAATCCCCCACATGGATGGAAATTAATGCATGTGAGTATGCATATGCTTATAAGAGAGTTCGAACGAAGAGTTATTGCATCAGGATAGGTAGCTTATGGTTTTGAACCTTCTTTAGTGGAGTACTATCGGACTTGCTTGGCTAATCAGTGAACGTGATCTCTTGAACTGTTCATCCGTTAGTGTAAGCCAAGACAACAGTACCCACACAATAACCCTTCTTATGCTTTTAGTTCTCATAGTTGTGTCCGTTTTCGCCATGGACACCATCTTGGATTCATAAATCTTTACGATGAAGCAGCTCATCTTCATACTTATATAGGTGACCTCCTATTAAGAGTATCTTGCAATACTCCGCTGTTCCAGCCTATGAATCATTAAGAGTTGAAACTCACCCTGGTGCCCTTTTTGCAAGCAGTACTTTTCGTCATAAGAATGGGTTGGAGTAAACTTCTAAGTGCTCACACAACCTCCATAAATTCATTGTCCCATTGAACCAAGTTCTTGGGATCTCCAGTCATTATGGTTGGGTTCCCGCTATAGTAGCTTTTAATTTATGGGTTTTAATCCCATTCCCCTCAACAAGTATCTTATTTGATCTTTGGGTAGGCCTTTTGTTAATGGATCCACTAAATTCTCCTTGGACTTTACGTAGTCAAGCGAGATTACCCGATTGGAGATCAATTGCCTTATGGTATTATGTCTCCGTCTTATATGATGAGATTTACCGTTGTACATGCTACTCTGAGCTCTTCCGATTGTTACTTGACTATCACAGTGAATTGTGATAGCAAAAACTGGCTTAGGCCAACATGGAATGTCATCTAGGAAATTACGAAGCCATTTTGTTTCTTCCCCTGCTTTGTCCACAGTTATGAATTTGGACTCCAATTGTGGATCGAGCTATGCACGTTTGTTTAGAGGACTTCCAAGACACAACAGCTCCACTCCCAGGGTTAAAATACACCCACTCATGGACTTTGTGTCTTTCATGTTACATATCCAGTTGCCATCACTATAACCTTCCAGTATAGCTGGATACCTCATATAGTGTAATCTATAATTCATCATGTACTTAAGAAACTTAAGCACCCTCATCAAAGTTTTCCAGTGATCATTGCTTGGGTTGCTCGTAAATCTACTTAACTTGTTTACTGAGCATGCAATGTTGGGGTGATTGCAGTTTGTTAGAAACATCAATCTGCCTATTATTCTTGAGTATTCCACTTGAAATAGGGTTCACCGAAATTCTTGCTCAGATGTAGACTTAAATCCATCGGTATTTTCACTGGAGAACTATCATACACATTAAACTTCTTGAGAATTTTCTCAACGTAAAGGGATTGCATTAAAACCAGTCCTTTAGACGTTCTAACAATCTTTATCCCTTGTACAACATCTGCTAAGCCCATGTCTTTCACGTCAAAATGCTTCATAAGCATTTTCACATCCATATGATGTATTTCAAGATTATGCAGAGCTGCTATTGCAACCAGCACTTTGATAGATGTGATTCTAGTCACAGGTGAGTATGTGTCAAAGAAGTTAATTCTTTCCTTTTGTCCAAAACCTTTTCCTACCAACCTTGTCTTATATTTGTCAATAGAGCCTTCAGCCTTATCTTTCCTTTTGAGAATCCAGTTGCAGCCTAATAGTTTATGGCTTGTTGGGAGATCAACTATCTCCCAAATGTGATTCTACATGATGGACTCTATTTCACTGTTGATAGTCTCTTTCCAGAAAGGTGCTTCCAGGCTGGACAATGCTTCATTGATTGTCCAAGATTTATTTTCCAACACAGAAGTTAGAAAATCCAGCCCAAATGACTTTTCCATTCTAAACCTCTTGCTCCATCTAGGTTCTTCATTAGGTTGAGAACTACTTGTGGATTCATGAGTTCATTTTAAAGAACTCGTATCTTCCCTTTCCTTACAAGGAAAGATATCCTAAAAAAAAACAACATTCCTGGATTCAATGATCATCCGTTCATTTATATTTGAAACTGCTGATTTGTGCACTAAAAATTGATAGACACTACTGTTATTTGCATATCTGATAAAAATGCAATTAACAATCTTAGGCCCTACCTTTACTTGTTTTGGCTTTGGTACTTCTACCTTAGCCAAACACCCCCACACTTTGACATATTTGTAGAAAGCTCTGTGACCTTTCCATAACTCATAAAGGGTTTCATTTTTATCTTTGTAAGGTATTTTGTTTAGCCGAGAGAATTGCTTACCCCCACATGTTCTGAGGTAACCCACTATTAATCAACAAGCATTTATCATCTCCTCGAGAGTTTGATTTTTTACATTCACCAACTCCATTTGATTTAGGTGAGTTAGGAGCCGTTGTTTGATGAATAATGCTAGATTCCAGGTATAACTCTTCAAATGATGCTCCATATTCTCCACCTCTATCACTATCGACTACTTTGATCCGTTTGCTAAGTTGATTTTCAACCTCATTCTTATAGCACTTGAACAATTCCAATGCCTTATCTTTGCTTTGTAATAGGTATACATAGCAAAACCTTGTGCAATAGTCGATAAAAGTGATAAAATACTTTTTTCCCATCACTATGTATCAGTTCCAGAGGTGTTGTACTCTTTTCCGTCGAATGAAATGGAGCCTTTGCCATTTTAGCTTCAACACAAATTTCACACTTGTGATTTTTGTCCATTTGAATTGGATGCAACAGTTCCAAGTTTACTGGTTTTTGAAGAGTGCTAAAATTAACATGTCCCAGTCTGGAATACCATAAATCAAAACACTCAGTCAAGTAAACTGAACTAGGGGCTTTTTAATTCATTTCAGCATTTTTTATTACAGGCATTACATCGAACTTGAACAACCCATTTTCAACATAGCCTCTACCTATAAACTGGCCGTTCTTAGTGAGTACAAGTTTTTCAAACTCGAATACAAGCTTACAGCCACTTTTCACTGATAAAGAACCTAAAACTAGATTCTTCCGTATGTTCGGTACATGAAGTACGTCAATCAATGTCAGCTCCTTGTTCGAGGTTAGCTTCAAAATGACTTTGCCTACACCAACAATATTAGACATTGCCGAGTTACCCATATCTAGCTTCTTTTCGGTGGTAGAAGTGTAATGGAAAATATTGAGTTGTCAAAACAAACATATCGAGTCACATCGGTGTTAATCCACCATTCTTTTGGACTGTCCATGAGACTGGTTTCAAAACCATCACCGAAAGCTTCAACTTGGACAAATCCAGTGGCATGGACTTCTGTTCGTGATATGGGCCTAGTTCGACTGGTTTTTCTTTGGAAGCTTACAATATTTGGCTTTCTAATTTGGTTTTTCACAATTATAACAATTCCCCTGGAACTTCACAGCCTTTTTGCCCTTCTTGTTCTGACTGGAACCCTGACACTTTCTCTTTTTGCTTGTATTTGAGCTTGGTTCCACCCGATTAGTCTTACCTTCTAGCCTGGTATTGCCTGTTTTGATCTCAGACATTCGATTGTCCTCCTCAATCTTTAGTTTGACAATCAGATCCTCAAGTCCCATATCATTTCTTTTGTGTTTGAGATAGTTCTTGAAATCCTTCTAGGACAGTGGCAGCTTCTTGATTATTGCAGCTACCTGGAAGGATTTACTTAAAACTATGTTTTTGACATGGATCTCATACAGAATGATCTGTAACTCTTGGACTTGACTTATGACGGATTTCGAGTCTACCATCTTATAGTTTAGAAAATTTTCAACCGTAAACTTTTTTAAGTCGGCATCCTCGGTTCAATATTTCTTATTAAGTGACTCCCACAGCTCTTTAGCTATCTTAATCAAACTATAGACATTATACAGAGAATCGTCGAATCCATTCAGGATGTAATTCCTGTACAAGAAGTTACTGTGATTCCAGGCATCGAAAGCTACCTGTTTCTGGGAATTAGTTTTCCCTTCAAGCACAACAAGGGCATTCTCTTTCAAGAATCTCACAAGGCTCAAGGTCGTAAGGTAAAACAACATCTTTTGCTGCCGTCTTTTAAAGTCCACCCTGTGGAACTTTTCTAGTTTCTCCTTATAAATTGGAGTTGGTGCTGGAACTGTTGGAGCAATGGGAATAGCAACAATTGAGGCAGCAGTCTGGTTGGTCGCCATTGATCACATAAATAATTCGTCTTAAAATTATTGGTTCTGGAATTCATTCTGGTCTGGTACAACAAGAATCTGTGATCGGCTAACAATGGTTGGTCAAGGCAAAAGTCGAGCTCTCTTTATTTAAGACAAATTAGCCCTGCCCAAGTGCTCATGGTTCACTGGCTATCGTTTCCCAAGATACAACGATCACATCAAGCGATAGTAGCACTACAAATCACTTGACCTATCGAACTAAGTCACGTATTGGAACTCTCTTTTTGAAGACTCAAAAGTGTATGAACTATCTTGTATGCTGTGGTGAATCTGATGATAAATGAAAGTGAATACGAGTCTTAATTAAAGAGATTTTAGTGCAGCCAGGAAGACACTGTGATGAAGGCCATCAATTATGGCAGCACTAATTACACCCTTTCAACAGCCATAGCAGCTGGAAAGACACGGTCATTGAAGTTGAAAGGATGGAATCTGGAGAGCCTTCACCTGGAATGACACTGGTACAAAGTTTCAGACTTAGTTCCAAAACGTTTTAGACTATTCCGGTTGAAGAATTGGATGAGATACACTTTATTCAATTGGCCCAATAAGCCAGGCCTAAGATTGGTCCAATATATATAATTATGAACCTAAGGCCCAAACCAAACCAAGCCAAGCCCAGCAGAGCTGAGCCAGTCGAATAGGCGGGCTGGCGGTGCGTGTGTGTGGTTTGGATCGAATCCACTAGCATGTAGGTCCTCTCCCATCCAAACACTTGTGGTACCCTAAGGCACCCAACCCTTTACTCCTCACTTGAGTCATTTATCTTGGTCCACATTTAACTCAAAACACAATGTGGGGTAAATGCTCTATTTTTTCCAAACTCTTAAGCTAGTCCCCTTTAGGAAACCCTTCAGAGGATCAACTGTTGGCCCGATGTCGCCCAACTTTCCTCCTGAGATTTTCCAAGGAGATGTAATATATACATAAAAAGGCTACAAAGGAAAATGATAATCGTCCGAATTAATTTTTTCAAAATTCAAATGAGGTTTGGACGTTATCAATTAATTCAAATTAGAATATGGACACTAAATTATATATTTAGATTTGGGAGAGTTTATCCGAGTGATATATCGACATAAAAAGGGAAAACGGATAAAAAACACATCAAAAGTTTTCGGAGATCAATGTTTTAAAAATCAAACCGGCGACAGAACTGGCGGCCTTACTGGTTACAGGTTCGATCGATTCAACCAATTTAACTACTGGTTCAACCAGTATAACGTCATAAATAAATTTAATATGAAAATGATATATATTATATTATAAATAATAGAAAAATAAAAAAATAATTAGCAAAAAAATTAACTATGTTCCTTTCTAAACTTGGTATGCTTGGTATTTATCAAATATTTTTAGCCAAAATCAAAAGCTGATATTCTTTGGAGCATTTCATTAAACACTTTGTAGTATATATAAAGTAACTATGTATCTTACTTTTTAGGCATTCTATTCTATCAAATACTACCCAAACAAAAGCAAATATAAATATTAAACAACAAAATTATTATTTACATTAAAAAAAAAATGTAAAAATCAAAATTCTAACCTTTTTGAGTTCTTGGTTCTCATTTCAATAATCTTCTTTTTCTTCCTTCTCCTTTCTCCTTTCTCTTCAATAACAAGAAAATGTAAAGATTAAAACTTAAATGTTATGTTGGATTATGATTTTGAAATGATACAAATGGAATATGGGGATGGTATTTCTTTCTTTTGTGCATGAAGAACAAAAGGCTAAGAATTGCTTGCTGTAAATTGCTGCGAACTACTATGCTGCTGTCTGCCTCAGCTCTCTTTCTTTCAATTTTTGAATTTTGCCCTTTATACCCAAAAAAAAAAAAGCTGAAAGCCGGTTCATTGAAGAATTGGTTTTATCGGTTGAACCCAGTTATTGACCGATTACCACTGGTTGGCACCGATTCTCAACGCCATTGGTTTTCAGTGGCTAATCGGCCCGGACAGGTGAATGGCTTTCGGTCGGACCGATCAAATTGGCCGGACCAGGCTAGTTTTCAAAACATGGTTGGAGAGGGTGCAACTGCGCACGAAAACGAGTGCGAATGCGCTGGCCTCTAATTTTTTTTTTTCAAAGTCTTTATACTAGAAAGGGCTGGAATATAAAAAAATTAGGATCAGTTTATTCTTGGCATCTTCAAGGTTTTTGAGGTTCAAATTTTTAAGAAAACTTCGCAAAATTCCAAATTTTGTGTTCTTGTGTTCCAAGTGAGTTACGCTTTCATATGTCTAACCATTCACTCCTAAAGCACCCTTAATCATACAAGGATTCAGGATTAGGTACCATGGATAATGATTCAATCAAGGGAAGATGAGCAAATTTCTTCCATCAAAAAGTTCTCATCTCAAAACAAAACAAGATTATGCACCAAGCAATTAGGGTTTCAATAAAAAAAAAGCTAGCAACATAGAATCACAGAAGGTGGGAAGCCGTAATTTTACCTTTTATGCTAGTAATCCAAGGTTGGAAGCAACTCTTCCAAAACTAAGTCAAGTTTCCTATAGGAATTCAAATCCATAAATTACATGCCCTATTTCATTAAAAACCTAATTATATATATACTACTATATACTTTGAGGGACGAGCTTACCACTAGCCCAACCTTATTCTTTTCCCCTTTTTGATTGAAGTTTTAAAAGAAAATAAAAGAAGAAAGATAGCAAAATTGATGAAATTCTTCAACTTGGAAGACAAAAGTTAAGAGAGCAAAAGCAAGAGTGTTTGTCTACTTTTCTTTTAATGCAAAAGGAGTGTTGGTTTAGACGACAAAATTCATGTCTTATAGAAAAAGATTAGGGGACCTAATTGTCATTCCTTCCTTTGCCATGCAAGGTGTCATTTCCCTAAGGTTGCGAGCTCTTTTGTTCTCATGTTAATTAACTTGATTGAGATTAAAGTGGATTATAAATTAAAAATATCCAAAGGATTAAGGGGGGTTTGGCCAAACTTTTATGTGTGTGTGTTTTCTCTCTCTTTTTTTTTTTTTTTTTTTCCTATTTTGTAGTGTAATTTCAATAAATTGGGTTGGGCTTTGGGCTAAATTTTAGGCTAAAAATATTTTTGGTTATGAGAAAAATCTCAAAACGGTAAAAAATCAATTGCTTATTAAAGTTTTTCTCAAAAATATTGTGAAATCATTTACTGATTAAAAATCAATGGGTTTAAAATTAAATTAGGAGAGTTTTAGTTTAAAATTTAATTAAGAGAATTTTTAGGTTGTCACACTGTTCCTTCTTAAAAAGAATTTGGTCCCCAAATACATATCTTATTCGAACAGTTGGGGATATTTAAAGAACCTTGATTTGGGATATCCTTCAATTCGTAAGCTCCCAAACTTGAAAATCTAGGATATGGATAGGTTGTTCTATATACATGATGTCACTCTAGATAGGTACATCAAGATGATTGATGGCATGGAAAGAATCTGGATGATATTTTCGTAGTTGGGATAGATGGATTTGGTGGAAGATCCATTCTACATGCCATCGAACAATACATTCAATAATTTTGAAAGGTCCTGAATATCTTGGAGCTAACTTTTCGCGTCTTCCTATTATCTGTATTTCCTTCTGGGGAGGAAGTTTTAGAAAGACCTGATCTCTAACATTAAATTCCAGGTCCTTCTGACGTTTGTTAGCATAACTCTTCTGGCGATCTTGGGCCATTTTATATTCCTTTTGATGATATGAATCTTGTCAATTGATTCCTTTATCATCCTAGGCCTCAGTTCGTTCCTTCTTTCCCTTGAGTATTCTTTACCTCATCTAAATCACAATGCGAAGGTGATCTGCATTCTATTCCATACAGAGCTTCATAGGGTACCATTTGCATTGAGGCTTTGTAACTGTTGTTATAGGCAAATTTCACCAAAGGTAAATGCCTATCCCAGTTTTTAGGAAAGTTTAGAATGTAAGCTCTCAACATGTCCTCCAATATCTGAATCGCCCTCTCTGATTGCCCATCACTTTGAGAATAAGCTGCTGTACTGAACAACACCTTAGTCCCCAAATGCTCTTGCAAACTCCTCCACAATCTCATCGTAAATTTTGGATCTCTATTGGAGACAATACTCTGAGGTATTCCATGTAGCCGAATTGTCTCCCTAATGTAGATTTTGGCGAGTTTCCCCACATTGTATTGGGTTTTGACAAGTAGAAAATGTACAGATTTCGTGAGCCTATCAACTATAACCTAAATACTATTATAGCATCCTCATACAGCTTGTAGACCAACCACGAAGTCCATGGTGATCTGATCCCATTTCCAACTCGGGATTAGAAGTGGTTGTAACTTTCCAGAGGGTCTCTGGTGTTCCGCTTTTATAAGTTAATAAGTCAGGTATTTCTAAATATATTTACATATATCCTTTTTCATGCGTCCCACCAAAACTTTTGTTCCAAATCTATGTACATCTTTGTCCCTCTAGGATGTACTAAATACTTAGTTTAATGGGCTGCTTGCGCATACTTACAACAACACATACCCTATCTTCGAAGCAGAATAACCCTTCCTATTTATCCTGAATTTAGATCTCGCTTGCATTCTCATCGAGGATTTAAGTTTCTGTATCCAGTCATCTTTCCTTTGAGCCTCTAGAATTTCATTTTATAATTCAAGATATATACTCAGATTTGCCAGTCTTCCTTTTCGGCTAAAAGCATCAGTAACAACATTCGCTCTAGCTAGATTATAGGCAGTGGTGAAATGATAATCTTTTAAAAACTCCATCCACCATCGCTGTCTTAAGTTCAAGTTCTTCTAGCTAGAAATATATTTCAAACTTTGATGATCTGTATAAATCTCTACTTTGGCACCATACAAGTAATGGTGCCACTTAGCCAAAGTGAAAACTATCGTGGCTAACTCTAGATCATGAGTAGGATAGTTCTGCTCGTGAAATTTGAGCTTCCTAGAGGCATACACAATCACCCGTCTTTTTTGCACTAGCACACAGCCCGGACCTTCCTTAGAAGCATCTGTATATACCGCAAACTCTTTCGACCCATCAGATAATGTGAGTATTAGAGCTGTTGTTAATATTTTCTTCAATTTCATGAAGCTCTCTTCGTAATTCTAGTTCCATTCAAATCGCTGATCTTTGTGGGTCAACTGGGTGAGGGGTCTAGCTATCATGAAAAAGTTCTAAATAAGCTTTCAATAATACCCTGCTAATTCCAGGAAGCTCCTCGCCTCGATAATCATTTTTGATCTTTTCCAGTTGAGTACTGCTTCTACTTTGTTTGGAACAACTTTAAGACCATTCTGGAATATTATATGTCCCAAGAAGGTTACCTTCCTTAGACAAAATTCAAACTTGCTGAATTTGGCATACAGCTAATGTTATTTGAGAGTTTGAAGATAATTCGTAGATGTTCTTTGTATTTCTTCTCTAACTTTGAGTATACGAAGATATCATCACTAAAAATTACTATAAAATAATCAAGATATGCACGAAAAACTCGATGCATCAAATCCATGAATGCTGCAGGAGCATTCGTCAATCCAAACGACATTACAACAAGCTCAAAGTATCCTTATCGTGAATTAAGTGTAGTATTGGGAATATCTGCTTCCCATATTTTCAATTGGTAATACCCTTATCTTAAGTCCAACTTCGATTATATAGCAGATCCTTGAAGGTGATCAAATAGCTCATTGATGTGGGGTAGTGGATATTTGTTCTTGATGGTCACTTTGTTTAGATCCCTATAGTCGATACATATTCTCAATGAACCATCATTTTTCAACTTTATTCCCTTAGCACACACAACAGATTTAAAAGAGTGCGTGGCACTCGGATCAAATAGAGCTTTACATAAAAGGTTCTGAACTAGGATGTAACTTTAAACCACCTGCGTAGGATCCATTCCTTCCTCAATCACCATAGCATACACAATAGATTTAAAAGAGTGAGTGGCACTCGGATCAAATAGAGCTTTACATAAAAGGTTCTGAACTAGGATGTTACTTTAAACCACCTGCGTAGGATCCATTCCTTCCTCAGTCGCCATAGCATACGCCCTTGGTTTGATCTATGGACATCTAACTGCATTCTGTTGCCCCTGGTTTGATGTTTCAATTCCTGCATTCTTGTGGTTCTTTGGGCAGTTCCTAGCGATTCTCTAGGCAATTCCTAGCGAAGTGCTGTGGACTTCCACAGATTATACACTGTCCCTATTTCTTCCAACACTAATCCTCAATGTGGGAGGTGCCTCTGCAGAAGTTGCAGCTTCATTGTTTAGCTGTTGCTGGAGCTTTTCCTTTTGTACTCGATGGGCTCCTTACTATCGTATTTGGTTTCTTTCCAAAGAAACATTTCTTTCTTTATTTTGGTTGGATTTACTTGACTATCCCTTCTTGTTCTTATCCTCAATCCTTCGGAGTTCTTGGAACTCCACTTCCAACTCCATGGCTTTTTCAATTGCTCTGTCATAGTTAGAGGGATTGCAAATAGCCAAAGCTCGTCTTAGCTTCGGCTTCAACCCCTCGACAAACCTCTTCGTTCTCCTCCTCTCACTAGCTAGGACATGCAAAGCATACTAGATCAGCCGATTATATTCTGCCTTATATTTTGCTATTAACAGAAACCCCTGAATCAAACCTGTAAACTCTCTCTCGCTCATGTATTTCCTCATAAATTCTATCCCAAACCCATTCTAGGTCTACTCAACCTCACCTCGAAGCCACCTCTTTTCCACAACTTGCCACTAGTTATGTAATTTGCATGTCTCACTTGTTGTTCTTTCGTATAATTAAGTACTCAAAAGATTTTCTCAATTTTACTAAGCCAAGACTCAGCTTTTCGATCATCAGGTTCTCCTTTGAACCTTGGTAGATTGAATCTGAGAAATCGAGACAATAGTTTATCCTCAGCATCTTCTTCATTATCTCGTCCTTGATTAGCCCGTTATCGGCCTTGATTCACTAGTTGCTTAGATCCACCACCGGTTCCTCTCTAGGAAGGGTTGTTCTTTCGCGAGGTTTCTCTCGAGGTATATTATTTTCTACATAGGTTAGGGTCTCGGGTATAGGGACCTCCTCCAATTCTACATAGGTTGGGGTCTTGGGTGTAGGGACCTCCTCGAATAAAATACGTCTCAGTCTGTCTCGTTTCCTAAAAGTTTCAATGTTCAAAGTACTCTCTCTGGTTGCCATTATATTTTGAAATTAACAGATAAATTTTGCTTAGTATCAGCCCGTTACTTATTTTCGATCTTATATGATTAAAGTTTACAATATCATATCAAAATGTAATATCAAAATCGGATAGGTAACATAGCAAATGCTATACAATACATTTCTTTCAAAAAGTGATCATGTTACAAGACCATCTATTATATTAGCAAAAGAGATGGTAACATAACTACTTTGTACTGTCCAATTCCTATCTTACTTCCTAATTCCACATAACATACTAATCAAAGTTAAAAAACTAAACTTTACCACTACTTGTAACTTAACTACTGCACAAGTTAATATGCATATATATTCACAATTTTCAATTTTACCCTCCCACATCAACCTTTAAAATTTGAGTCCTCATCTAGATCCTCCTCAGACTTATCCTCAACTTCGACATTATTACCCATACCATTTTCACCAATTCCTATAACACCTTCACCAACACTATTACCAACAATATCTCCTCTAACATCACCAACTACAATATCAACCCTAGCATCCTTATCCACAACACCAACTCTGACATCATCACTGCCTACAACTCCATCTCCTACAATCACATCTCCTCTCACTACCTCGATGCGACCAAATTCCTTGCTTGGGTTGAAATCCTTGAGGCCTCCGAAGTGCTTATCGATCCAAGCAGGCTCGTGGTTGGTGATGTGCACCTGGGTAGGAGGTGGTGGAGGAATATTCCTCATGCATGTGGTGCGTCTAATCTTTCAACTACTCCCCTCGCTTTCGGTACGTCGAATGGTCCAACTTCTCCATCCATAGTCTGGCTGGGTACTCCAGGAAATCTTGGCACATCAATGATCATGCCATCAGCTCGACTAGCCTCTAATGCATATATCCTCTGCCCAAATAAACTCAGCATCCGTGGCTTCTCTATCCTCTCAAATTTTGAGACGTACTCGCCCATCATGCAAACTTGAGCCATCCATTTCATACCAAATAACACATCAGCTACCTGTCTGAATGCATCATCAAATTGTCCTAGGAGATTCTATCTCCACTGGGTGAAATGAAGCAGATTATTAGCCACCACATTCTTAACATTGTGATGCTGCCCCTGTTGCTTATCTACCATTATCTCCATTTCAACTTTAGCCCACTTGTAATCCATGTATAACTTGTGCTGCTCTATATATGTGTTGTTCCAGTACTCAATCTCTAGGTCCTTTTCCTCTAATGGTGCTTCGTAATCTATTCGTTGTTTCTTTAATGGCCCTATATTAATTCCACTAGTGCTGTGTGTGGAATCATCGAACTCCTCAATCTTACCTTTTTCTTTGTCCATCTACCCACATCACAATCAACAACCATAACTAGGTTGAACATTAGTAAAAGGAATTAGTAAAAGGAAACTGGAAAATATATAATGGTGAACTAAGAGTTCTAAAGCTTCCTATCATGCGCTCTAATACCAACTATAATAGCCTGCAACCTAGGACGTTCCGTCCCTAGGCCGAGACATTACCTATGGGCAGGCGAACCTCTAATGGAGCAACATATGGATGAGAAAAATAAACTACACAAGTATTTACGATAAGTCTTAAAGTCTATTACAATGCAAGTCACACTAGGCTACCACTTGATAAACAAAAGCATACTACACTTATAAGGGTAGTTGACTAACTCTTATTCTAATGGCTACACACCGCAAACTAGTGGTTCTAGAGTTTAAAGCCATATACATACATTTTTGCATTCCAAACCAACAAGAAGGTAGAAAAATCCAACATAAAACAACCAAAGCATGAGTTTGAAATTCAAATTTTGAACTCCAGATGCTTATTCACTTATACATGATAATTAAATAAGTTCACTGATTTAGTAAGATCATAGCTAGGGAACGGTAAAGGAATAGGAGAATCCAACAAAATGAGTTTAGAAGCAACAAGAACAATAATCAAAGCAAAACACGCAAAATGATCGTGGAAATTTCAAAAGCAAATGTAAACGAGTAGCTGGACAAGAGCGTAAAACAATCACATAATCGAATAGCAAAGTTAGAACTAATATTTGATCAATCTGTTACCCTTATAACTTCAAATAATCAACATAACCCTTATCCTTCCACAGGTCCCACACTCGAGTGGCGCTTGAGATGGTGACTCGATCATGTGGTATGACAAAATTGTTGACGTTTCGTGCTTCACAGGCTAGTCCTTGGAAACCTATCTCCGGGCTTTTGCAAAACTACTTAAACTAGTAGGAAACCCTTCAGGGCCCATAAAACATACATACAAAGGCTACAAAGGAAAATGATGATCGTCCAAATTAATTTTTACAAAGTTCAAACGAGGTTGGAATATTATTAATCAATTCAAATCCGAATTTGGACATGTAAATTATATATTCAAAATTAGAAGAATTTATCAAAGTAATATGTGGACATCAAAAGGCAAAATGGGTAAAAAATGCGTCAAAAAGCGTTCTGAAATGGGCGCAACTGTACACGAAAAAGGGTGTGGACGTGCTTGAGAGGCCTGGGGCTACTGCCTCAGTGCCCGTCCGTGCCCGGCCTGAATTTTTTTTTTTCAAAGTTCTTATACTAGCAAGGGTTGGAATATAAAAAAATTAGGATCAGTTTGTTCTTGGCATCTTCAAGATTTTTTAGGTTCAATTTTTTTAGAAAATTTGGCAAAATTCCAAAATTTGTGTACTTCTGTTCCAAGTGAGCTAAGCCTTCATATGTCTAGCCATCCACTCCTAAAGCACCAACAATCATACTAGGATTCAAGAATAGATATCATGGATAATGATTCAATCTAGGAAAATGATCAATTTTCTGCCATCACAAAGTTCTCATCTCAAAACATAACAAGATTATGCACCAAGCCATTAGGGTTTTAATCAAAGAATAAGTTAGGAACATGGAATCAAAGAATATTGGAAGCCATAATTCTTACCTCTTATGCTAGTAATCCAAGGTTGAAAGCAACTCTTCTAAAACTAAGTCAAGTTTTCTATAGGAATTCAAATCCATAAGTCACATGCCCTATTTCATTAAAACCCTAATT
>JACFYI010003854.1:532243-581596 GCA_014898755.1 Handroanthus guayacan
TAGTTAAACCATTGTATCTGAGAGTGCTATTAATATCAACCATAATTTTTGTACCTAGTTTTGACTGTTTTAGCAAAACAATCTACTATAGCTTGGTATTAATATAGCTGATCCATTCATAAAGTGAGATCATAGTCCTAAATTACCAATTCTATAAGGTGAGCAACAATTCTTAAGATAGTTCGAACATCTAATATAAGTCTCATAATATCCTATTATAGAGGTATAGACCTGAAAATGAGTATTCATATGTTCAGAGGTTGAACCTTTTTGCTTTGCACAAATAATTAATACAAAAGAGAGCATTGACCCTAAATCAAACATAGCTTTGCACAAAGAAGGTTGGTCTACGACCTTACCTTCAACCATCTGTGTTGGGTCCATTTCTTGTTCTCTTGCTAAGCCATATGCCCTCGGTTTGACTTGCAAATGCCCTGCTGTACCTTTCTAGAGTAGGTTCTGTATTCTAGAACTAGCTTCCTTGCGGTGCCTCGGGCAATCTTTTGCTAATGCTGAGGACTCCTAAACACCAAGCACCTCCTTTGTTACTTCCAGCACCTATCTTCTGTATGTGAGGTGTCCTCACAAAATTGCAGCTTTTTCTCTCAGCAGGAAAATAGAGCTTTGCCCTGTATCGGTTGTTAATGGAGTTAAACTTCTGTCTGTCATCTTTGGTTCCTAATGGCCCTTTCTCACCTTTGCCATGATTAGGTTTGTTTGACCACCTCCCTTTTTTTTTTCCTCAATCTTTTGGAGTTCTCAAAACTAGCCTCTAATTGCATAGCTCTCTCCAGAGCTTTGTCCTAATTCGAGGGATCTCAGAAGGCCAAAGCACGCAGTAGTTCGGGCATGCCCTTGAACAAACTTTTTCATCCTTCTATCCTCAACTACAAAGATGTACAGTGCGTACTGAATCAATCTATTATATTAGCAAAAGAGATGGTAACATAACTACTTTGTATCATCCAATTCCTATCTTACTTCCTAACTCTACATAACATACTAATAAAAGTTAAAAAACTAAACTTAACCACTATACGTAACTTAACTACTACACAACTTAATATACATATATATTCACAATTTTCAATTTTAAACTCCCACATCAACCTTTAAAATTTAAGTCCTCCTCTGGATTCTCCTCAGGCTTATCCTCAACTCCGACATTATTACCCATACCATTTTTACCAATACCCATAACACCCTTACCAATACCATTACCAATATTTTCTCCTCTAACACCACCAACTACAATATCAACCCCGGCATCCTCACCCACAACACCAACTTTGACATCATCACTACCTACGACTCTATCTCCTGCAACCACATCTCCTCTCACTACCTTAATGCGACCAAACTCTTTCTCAGGGGGAAATCCCTGAGGTCTCCAAAGTACCTATCGATCGAGGCTAGCTCGTGGTTAGTGATGTGCACCTAGATAGGAGGTGGTAGAGGAATATTTCTCATGCATTCGGTGCATTAATCCTCCCACTACTCCCCTCGCCTTCGATACACCAAATGGTCCAACTCCTCCATCAATAGTTCGGCTGGGTACTCCAGGAAATCTTGGCACCTCAATGATCATGCCACTAGCTCAACTAGCCTCTAATGCATATATCCTTTGCCCAAATAAACTCGAAATCCATAGCTCCTCTACTCTCTCAAAGCTCGGGACGTACTCGTCCCTCATGCAATCCTGAGCCATTCATATCATACCAAATAACACAGCAGCTACCTGTCTGAATGCATCATCAAACTGTCCTAGAGATTCTGTCTCAATTGGGTGAAATGAAGTTGATTGTTAGCCCCCACATTCTTAACGTTGTGATGTTGCCCATGTTGATTATCTACCATCTTCTCCATTTAAGCCTTAGCCTGCTTGCTGTAATCCATGTATAACTTGTGCTACTCCATATATGTGTTGTTCCAGTACTCAATCTCTCGATCCTTTTCCTCCAGTAGTCCTTCACAATCTATTCGTTGTTTCTTTAACGGCTTCATAATATATTCGTTATTTCTTTAATGGCTTCGTAATCTATTCCTTGTTTCTTTAATGGCTCTATATTACTTCCACTAGTACTGTGTATGGAATCATCAAACTCCTCAATCTTACCTTTTCCTTTGTCTATCTACCCACATCACAACCAACAACCACAACTAGGTTAAACATTAGTAAAAGGAAATTGTAAAATATATAATGGCAAACTAAGAACTCTAAAGCTTCCTATCATGTGCTCTGATACCAATTATAACACCCTGGAACCCAGGATGTTCTGTCCCTAGGCCGGCACGTTACCTATGGGCAGGCGAACCTCTAGTGGAGCAACATATAGACGAGGAAAATAAACTACACAACTTACAAGTATTTACAATAAGTCTTAATGTCTATTACAATACAAGTCACACTAGGCTACCACTTAACAATTAAAAGCGTACTACATTTACAAAGGTAGTCGACTAACTCTTATTCTAATGGCCACACACCGCAAACTAGTGGTTCTAGGGATTATAAGCCATATACTTACATTTACGCATTCCAAACCACCAACAAGGTAGAAAATACAAAATAAAATAACCAAAGCATGAGTTTAAAATTCAACTTTCAAACTCCAGAAGCTTATTCACTTATACATGATAACATAATTACATAAGTTCACTAATTTAGTAAGAATCATGCTAGGAAACAGTAAATGAACAAGAGAATCCAACAAAATAAGTTTAGAAGCAACAACAACAACAATCAAAGCAAAACACGCAAAATGATTGTGAAAATTCACAAGCAAATGTAAACGAGTAGCTCGATAAAAGCGTAAAACAATCACACAATTGAATAGTAAAGGCAAAACTAATATTTGATCGATTTGTTATCCTTATAACTCCAAATAATCAACATAACCCTTATCCTTCCACAGGTCCCACACTTGAGTGGTGCTCGAGATAGTGACCCGATCATGTGGTGTAACAAAATTGATGATGTTTCGCGCTTCACAGGCTAGTCCTTGAAAACCTTTCTCCAAACTTTCGCAAAACTACCTAAACTAGTAGGAAACCCTTCAAGAGATCAACTTTTGGCCCAATGCCACCCAATATTCCTCTTGAGATTTTCCAAGGGCCCATAAACCATACATACAAAAGCTACAAGAAAATGATGATTGTCCAAATTAATTTTTACAAAGTTCAAACGAGGTTCGGATATTATTAATCAATTCGAATCGAAATTTGGACATGTAAATTATATATTCAGATTTAGGAGAGTTTATCAGAGTGATATGTGACATAAAAAGGCAAAATGGGTCAAAAGTGCATCGAAAAGTATTCTGGAATAGGCACAACTGCGCACGAAAATAGGTGCGGACGCGCCTACAAGGCCTGGGGCTACTGCCTCAACGCCCGTTCGTGCTCGGCCCAGAATTTTTTTTTTCAAAGTCCTTGTACTAGCAAGGGTTGGGATATAAAAAAATTAGGATCAGTTTGTTCTTTGCATCTTCAAGATTTTTTAGGTTCAAATTTTTAAGAAAATTTGGCAAAATTCCAAATTTTATGTTCTTGTGTTTCAAGTGAGTTAAGCCTTCATATGTCCAGCCATTGACTCCTAGAGCACCTACAATCATACAAACATTCAAGAATAGGTATCATGGATAATGTTTCATTCAAGGGAAGATGATCAATTTTCTTCCATTGCAAAGTTCTCATCTCAAGACATAACAAGATTATGCACCAAGCCATTAGGGTTTCAATCAAAGAATAAGCTAGGAACATGGAATCAAAGAAGGTGGGAAGCCATAATTCTTACCTCTTATGCTAGGAATCCAAGGTTGAAAGCAACTCTTCCAAAACTAAGTCAAGTTTCCTATAGGAATTCAAATCCATAAGTCACATGCCCTATTTCATTAAAACCCTAATTACATATATACTACTGTATATTTTGAGGGATGAGCTTACCACTAGTCCAACCTTATTCTTTTCCCTTTTTTGATTTAAGTTTTAAAAGAAAATGAAATAAGAAAGATAGCGAAAGTGATGAAATTCTTGAACTTGGAGGACAATAGTTAGAGAGCAAAAGCAAGAGTGTTTGTCTACTTTTCTTTTGATGCAAAAGGGGTATTGGTTTGGAAGACAAAATTCATGTTTTAGGGGATCCAATTGTCATTTCTTCCTTTGCCTTGCAAATTGCCATTTCCTTAAGGTTGCTTGCTCTTTTGTTCTCATCTTAATTAACTTGGTTGAGATTACAGTGCATTATAACATAAAAATATCTAGAGAATTAGAGAGGGTGTGACCAAACTTGTGTGTATGTCTGCGAGCCTTCTTCTTCTTTTTTTTTTTTTTTTTTTTTTTTTTTCTCTATTTTGTAGTATAGTTTTGATGAATTGGGTTAGGCTTTGGGCTAAATTTTTAGGCCAAAATTTGGGCTAAAATTCTCTTTTGGGTCAAATTAATACATATGAAAATTTTTGGGTGCAAGAAAAATCTTTCGGAAGTGAAAAAATATTTTTGGCTAGGAGAAAACTCTCAAAACGGTAGAAAATTAGTTATCGATTAAAGTTTTTCTAAAAAATATTGTAAAATCATTTATCAATTAAAAATCAAGGGTTTAAAATTAAATTAGGAAATTTTCAGTTAAAAATTTAATTAGAAAAATTTTTAGGTTGTTACAGAAAGAGTAATTTATAAACAATATTTGGAAAATATTTCAAAAGAGTGAAAACCCTGAACAGTATTTTGAAAACGTTTCAAAAGAATGGACTATGGACTTAATGAGGCAAAATAGAGTTGAAAATCTCAAATAGCACTGCTGATTGGGCACAACCGCGATTAAAAAGGGCATGGACTTGCTTAAACAATTGGGGGCTACTGCCCTATATACGAGTGCGCCCAAACATGGGTGCGGAGCATGTAAATATTTTTTTTTTCCGAAAGTAGTGGAAGATTTTCCCTTAATCTTTCCCTTTTCTGTTAACTTAAAAGTCTTGAGGTCTCCTAAAGTTGATGTGGAAACTTTGAAGAAAAATATAGTAAAAGAAAATGTTTATGAAAAAGTTATGTTTAGAGGAGAGAAAAAGGGTAAAGCATTGAGATTTTTGCAAGAAGTTGAAGAAGAGGACGCAAGCAAAGTTAGCAAAATGTAGTCTTCCAAATGGTCATCATCATACTATTTATAATTAAAGATGGGGTCGTTTTGCAATTTTAAAAACTTTGGGGTAATATTGAGGTGTCAAATTATGGTGGTTGGATGAATTTCTCCTCACATATAACAATACTTGGTGGAGGAATTTATTACATTATTTTTTGGGGATATTTTCCCCAATTGAAGGAGCTTTGGCCGGCTCCTATATGTATGTATATACGTTATATATATATATATTAATTATTTGGGTTGGGCTTTTGTAATTTGTGGGCTCAAAGTTTGGGCTAAAATAATTTTTTTGGAGCCAAAAGAATGCATATGGTGAATTTTATAAGTAAGAAAAATTTTAATGAATGTGATCAAATATTTTGGTTATAGAAAAAATCTCTAGTAGTTGTGAAAAGGTTCAAACTTTGAAAAATAATAATTTGAAAATATAATTATGAGAATTTTTTAGGTTGTTACTCTCTTCCCTCCTTATAAGAACTAATCCCCAAATTTATAGCTTTTCTCAAATAGACGAGGATATCCTTTTCGCATTTTGTCCTCACACTTCCAAGTGGTCTTTTTGACCTTTTGATTCTTGCAAAGGACTTTAACTTGGAGTATCTTGCGATTCCTAAACTCTTGAACCTGGGAATTTAGGATACGGATAGGCTACTCTATACACGTGAGGTTACTTTGGAGAGGCACATCGAGATGTTCTATGACATAGAAAGGATCTGGATGGTACTTTTACAATTGGGATATATGGAAGACATCATAAGGTTTGACAGTAGGCCTAACCTATATGCTACTGACTAAGATGTTTGGCAATTTCGAAAGGTCTTACATATCTTGGGATCAATCTTTCCGTTCTTTCCATCCTTTGAATTCCTTTTTTTTTTTTCGAAGCGATCTTCGAGAACTCTCAATCTCTAACCTTAAACTTCAAATCTTTTTCATAATATCCTGCTAATTCTAAAAAAAAAAATCTTCAGGGAATACCTCTGGAAATTCACTAATTACTTTTATGTCCTTCAGTTCAGCTTTGACCTAAGGTTTATTGATTTAATAGGCCAGAAATCCATGTCCTTTTTCTCCATGATTTTTCTGGCTTTTACTATCTAAATGGTAGTTAAACCATTGTATCTGAGAGTGCTATTAATATCAACCCTAATTTTTGTACCTAGTTTGACTGTTTTAGCAAAATAATCTACTATAGCTTGGTATTAATATAGCTGATCCATTCATAAAGTGAGATCATAGTCCTAAATTACCAATTCTACAAGGTGAGCAACAATTCTTGAGATAGTTTGAACATCTAATATAAGTCTTATAATGTCCTGTTATAGGGGTATGAACCTCAAAATGAGTATTCATATGTTCAGAGGTCGAACCGATTTGCTTTGCACAAACAATTGATATTAAGGAGAGCGTTGATCCTAAATCAAACATAGCTTCACACAGAGAAAGTTGGTTTAGGACCTTACCTTCTACCATCTATGTTAGGTCCATTTCCCCTTCTCCTGCTAAGGCATATGCCCTCAGTTTGACTTGCAAAAGCCCTGTTGTACCTTTCTACGGTAGGTTCTGTATTCTAGAACTAGCTTCCTTGTGGTGCCTCGGGCAATCTTTTGCCAATGTTGAGGACTCTTACATACCAAGCACCTCTCGTGGTTTTTCCAGCACCTATCTTCAGTGTGCGAGGTGTCCTAAAAAAATTGTAGCCTTTTCTTTGAGTAGAAAAATAGAGCCTTGCCCTGGATCAGCTATTGATGGAGTCGAAATTCCCTCCATCATCTTTGGTTCTAAAGGGCCCTTTCTTACCCTTGCCATGATCAAATTTGTTCGGCCACCTCCATTTCCTTTTTCCTTAATCTTTAGAGTTCTCGAAACTCCCCCTCCAATTGCATAGCTCTCACTAGAGCTTTGGCCTAATTCGAGGGATCTCAAATGGCCAAAGCACGCAATAGTTCGGGCTTGCCCTTGAACAAACTTTTTCATCCTTCTATCCTTATCTACGAGGATGTGCAATGCGTACTGAATCAATCTATTATATTATGTTTCGTATTTGGCCACTGATAAGGATCCCTAAATCAAGTTCATGAATTTCTTCTCCCTTGAGAGATGAACTTTTTCATGAACTCGGCCTTAAACTCTTCCTAATTCCACTCAACTTCATCTATTTCTCAAGGTAGCCTATCATAATCTTACCACATCATCATTTGACCTAAAACAACCCAAAAAATATTTTCAAGAACATTAACATCATACCTACACTGCCAATTTAGGATCGAATGATTTTGCATAACTATGGGGTACATGCCATATCTGACTGTCAGGATGATACCAAAATGGATTATTTTGTGGATACAAAAATTGGTTGGTTGGTAAACCTCTCGGCCTGGAATTGTTTATTCCTCTTGGACCGAAACTTGGATTCCTAGTCATAAACCTCTTGTTGGAACATTTTTATTGGTATTAACATGAACAATTTCAAAAGAATATTGAGAAATATAATTTAACTATCTCACTCTCCTAGGATTATCTTCAATCTTTTTTTTTTAGAAAGTCGCAAACATCTTTATTATCAATTCTCACTAAAAATTTGACGGGGCAAGATAAATCTAAAATTTCTTAATACCAATTTTATGACTAAGAGTTCTTTTGCAAAAATGATATAATTCATTGATTTGGTTTAAATTTTCTAGAATTATATCCACAAATCAATTCATCTTAACCCTTTTGTTTTTTAAGTATTTCTGGTATCTCTTCTTCTTTTTGAAGATTTCCAGGAGTTATAGATACTACTTTTAGTACTACTCCCAAAACAAGTCTAATGTATCCGTTTCCAAAATCAACAAATCCATTTCTTTTGGAAAATAAAATCTTACATTTGGTTTAAAGAAATTTTTTATTTCTTGTAATCTTCTTTTGTAATCTTCTTGTATATGCTTTTGACCAATTAATTTTGATATTATTTTGTTTCTAAATTTTTGAATATTTTTTAATTTTTCCAAGAGTGGTTTTTCCCATTTAAAAAGATTTTTAACAAATTGCCTTCTATAATTAAGTAATCTTAGTAGGCTTTGTAATTCTTTTAAAGTTTTTAATTTTTCGGGGAACTCTTTTTTTTTTAGTAGTTATGTAAGATTGGAGGATTATTCTTGTTGAGCTTAATATTATTCCTAGATAATCTATTTCATTTTTTTTTTAATTCTAATTTATTGGAATTAATTACAGACAATTTCTAAATGCTTCTTATGTTTTTTAAGTGTTTTTGAAAAAATAAGAATATTATCAATATATACTAGACAGAAATCCTTAAGATCTTTAAAGATTTCATCCATCTATCTTTGAAACATTTGTGGGGCATTATAAATTTCAAATGGTAATAACGTCCACTGATAATGCCCTTAAGGAGCTAAGAAAGTAGTTAAGGCTTTGGATTCTTCTGTTAATTTTATTTGTCAGAATCCTGACTTACAACCAAATTTACCAAATACATTTGCTCTAGTTTGGTTAATTAAGACATCTTTCTTAGGGATAAAATAACCATTGAATTCTAGGTTTCAATTTAGTATTTTATAGTTGATTACCATTCTTGCCTTTATCCTTTTTCAGTTTGCTGTGTTTCATTACTAAAAAGGTAGGACTAGAAGGAGAACTTCTAGTTTCTTCTATTAATTCTTTTTCTAGTTACTCTTTTCTTTGTGTTTCGAATTCATCTATATCTTATTTAGTATAGACCATAGATTTTACTCTAACAATCTTTTTATTATCTTTTAATTTTAATTGACAATACCTGGGAGATTTTTCCTAGAGTATAAGTGGATTTTCTAAAAAGCTTGGACTTAATGTTCTATAGATCCAATGTGACTTCTCGAATTCTTTTATTTTTAGTGGTTCTAAATATAAAATTGGACTATTATCACCACGCTTGACCAACGTGAAACCTTTGTCACAAATAAATGAATGTGATTGTATTCTCGAAATTGTATAAGATTTTTTCTTATCGCTAAGAAGAAAATTCTCATTAATTATGCTAATTGTAAAATATTGTGATAAAAAGTTATTTCCTAAAATTATATCACTATGCATATGAGGAAACATAATATTTTTTATATTCTAAAGGTCCTTTTGTCTTTAGAAGTCATGATAATAAATGGAATATCTTTTGTTTTATATTCCACAAAACTAGTTGTATTGTTAGTATTTCTAGAGACGATCGGATTTTTCATCCTTTGCCATAGTTCTTTTGGAATGGCATTTGGTTGACATACCGAAGAGATTGCTTTTGTATCTATAAGAGCATGTAAACTATAAGGTTTATAACCTGAAACTCAAAATTTGTTTCTGTATAACAATATCTTCTCTCATTATGGTTATAAGAAAAGAAAATTGTTGCAGGGTCAAATTTCATTTGCTCAAACCTAATTAATTTCTGTTCTTCTAATCTCCTACTTCCTAGTAGAACATGAATTTGGACCGTTTTGATTCGTATATGTTCATTTTCTTTAGAGTTACTAGTTCTTTCTCCAGAATCATAACTCAATGATTTTTTACTAGCAGCAAGTCTAGTATCTCTGAAGTAAGGGGTGTTTCTCGATGCTTGAAATTCTATGGGTTTGGGAAGTCTTTTATGCCCTTTTTCAGTGAATTTTTCAAATAACCATTCTTTTGGTAAGTTTAGATCCTTCCAATTTAAAAATTGTGGTTGGATCTCTATTTTGAATGGTTTTGGTTCATAAATTGGACTGTATTTCTCTTATCAGAGATTGGATAGGATCATGGAATCTTTTATTTTGTACAATACAAAGTATTGGGAAGCCAATATTGAGTCTAAATAATGGAGTAATACTTATTTGTATTATTATCCCTAAATATAAAAGCCTAACTTTGGGATATTTTTCTTTCAATCTTTTAATGTTATTTTTGTCAAATATTTGGATTTCTATTTGACTATTTGATGCTGCTCTTGCTTCGGCTATTTCTTCACACATTTAAAAATGTTCTGCTTGCCAAGGTTTAAATCTTGATTTTTTGTATAAATCTTCTACTGTTAAATTTTTATATTTTTCTAATTTACTATTATATTAGTTCTTCTTTAATGGTATCACTAAGCCTCATGTGACTTCATTCTTCTTGTGGGGCTGGCTCAAAATTCTCTTCTTGAATTTCAACATTCAGCATGAGCACTTGTTCCTCTCCTTCTTCTTCCGATGATATAGATTCAATTTCATACATAATCTCATCATCTTCAGATATTCTTCTCCTAACCATATTTCTAATTCATTTTCTTCTAAACATTGTATAACCTCCGTAGTTTTTCTAGGACATTCGAAGCCTATGTGTCCCTCTTCATTACAGAAATAACATGTGCAGTTTTCTTAAACCTGGCAGATTTTCTTGTACTACTTTTTTGGCATATTTTTTGTTAGATAAAAACTTTGCCTTTTTCTTATTTTTCTTCCATTTTTTGAACCTAAATTGTTTGCCTTTCCTTTTATACGGTGTACTAGTTGTACATCTTGGTTCCCAGGTTTCCTGAAGAACTTTATCACAATAATTTTAGCCTTCGCTAGTTTTAGCTATGTAGTACCCTGGGTCACGGTAGCACTCCGCCCCATGATCCGAAATGTTACTCACGATCGGATACATTCTAAAACTAATTTAGAAACTAACAACTTAATAATTCAAACTAAAATTCCTGACAGAAAATATCATTACATACCGAAGAGTTCCCAAGTACATAAAAAACTAATTTAACGGTACAATCCATCTATCTTTACATTCTATTAGTCCATAAGTCCAAAAGTAATAGATCGATCCAAAATACATAAATGAGTACAATTTCCAAAATAAGTAGTAACAGTCTAATCATGGAGCTTTAATCAATCATTCATCATGATTTACGAACCTACAAGATGTTATGGAATCATGAGTCTACTGACCAAGTAAAAATTATAGCAAGAAACGGGGAATATGGAATTCAAATAAATGAACATATCAACAATGAGACAAGAATGTGATTCAATAAGCAATTCAGAAATAATCAGAATGATCAAAATCAAACAAGTAACATGAATCATTTATCACATGCAAGTCAATAGGCTGAATCAAGCAATTTAGTAGGTTTGTCACCCTTATAACTCCAACATATACATTACATCCTTATCCCTTCAACTCCCGAAAGAGCATCATTCATTCAGTAGAGCTCAGCCGACCGACGTGCTCAAAGTAGCTCTTCAGAACTCTACCTCCAGAGCTCGTCCGAACTACCTCACATTCGGGAATTTCCAAGGGTCCCTAATTGTCAATCCGATATTGCCCAAATTCGATACCCAAGAAAACCCCCAGGGCCCAACATTCATTCATTCATTCAGGCTTGAAACAAACAGGGCATTCAATCATTCAATAAGGCCATTACGGCATAATTTTGGTTAGCCATCAATTTCAAATAACATTTTAGAATAGGCCAAACACATCAATCGATCATTTCAAAATTTTGACTATGGACTAAAGGGTTTTCGTTCCAAAGTTCAAATCACATTAGAAAGATCGGATATGAACTCGGTGTGTTGAGAAATGAAATTTGAAAATCAAGTTTGTTTATAGGAACAGGCGCTTGGGCGCTCAAACAGTCACTTGGGCACTCAAACAGTCGCTTGGGTGCTCAAACGGGCGCTCGAGTGTGTAGTTAAAATTTTTTTTACAGAAGCTAGGCACTGTGGTGCCCAAGCCACTGAAAAAATTTAGATGTTCTATGTCAGAGTGGGCGCTTGGGTGCCTGGTTGGGCGCTAGGGTGCCTAAAACGTGCACTTAAGCGCCTGCTCTCGAGTAAAAATCCAATTTTTTGTCTTTTGATTTTCTTTCAATTTTTGATCCAAAATCACATTTTTGAGATTCTCTTTTATGTAAAAACATTTGTAAATCATCATTTCAAAATTTAGTTTAGAATTTTTCAAAAGATTTAGTTCAAGTCAAATGACATGTTCTAGTCCAAATCCTTTATTTTTGTTTAATCTTTTGGTTCATTCTCCCCCATAGAGCAATGTCCATTATGTGAATCTCAATCTAAAGCATAGGTAGAGTTGTCAAGGGAATTCATCAAAGCTTTGAATTTGCATAATCATGGAATAGAGCTCTCAATAGCAAGAACAACAAAGGCAACAATATGAGCTTATGACAACAACATATCAAAGGAAGCAAGATATTCAAGATCTCAAGTCATGATTATACTTTCAAGGCAAGAAATAGAACCACATGCTTACAAGGAGATTAAGGAAGCCATAAATCTTACCTCTTGGAGTCTAGAACTTGTTAAATGCAAATGACCTAAGCTTAGTTTCAAGCACCTATGATAATATACACACTTATGTCAAGCTCCAAATAACCATATCATTAAACATTCTTAATCACCAGTTTTAAGCTAACTTACGAATAGTTTGGATGGGAGATCACCACCAAAAATCCCCCTTAAGCAATCCAATTTTAAGAGAAGTTGAAATGCAAGTAGAGTTTAAAGTGCAAGAGTGGTTTTTGAGAAGTGAAGAGTTTAAAGAAAATTTTGATCTATTATGGGGCCTATTTATAAGGAGAAAATGGGGTAATAGAGCAAGAATCTCGTAGCTTAAGCCCTTTAAAATAAATAACCAACTCTTGTAGGATTTGAGGCATAGAAGTGCTTGGTTGATGGATGGATTTCCATCCATAGGACTGCCGCCCACTCTCTTCAAATTTCTAGCTTCATTTTTCTCTCTCTTTTTTTTTTCTTTTTTTTTATTCAAAGATGCTATTTTCAAGTCAATTATGGTGGCTAGGGTTTAGGCCAAGAATTGGGCTAGTTTAATAGACCTTTACGGCTCGTTTTGGTTGAAATGTGATGAGAAAACGAACCTTGATTGCTTAAAAATTTTTCGGATGCACGAAACATATTTTGATATTAAAAAGATGTTTGTGGTTTTGAAATGGAATAAATTTTTAAAAAATCGATGATTCAAAATTTTATTTAGGAAAAAATTTTGGGTGTTACACTGTCTCCCGTCCTTAAAAGAATCTGGTCCCCAAATTCATACCTTATTCGAACAAGTGAGAATACATGTTCTGCATCTCATTCTTACATTTCCATGTTGCTTCTTCTACTTTCTGATTTCTCTAGAGCACCTTAATTTGCAATATCATATGATTCCTAAGTCACGAAACTGAAAATTTAGGATACGGATAGGTTGTTCTACATAGGAGAGGTCACTCTAAAGGGGAACATCAAGGTGTTCGATAATGTGCGAGGGATCAAGGTAGTATTTTCGTAGCTAGGATATGTGGAATACGTTATGGATTCCAGTTAAATTTGACAGAAGATCAAGTCGGTATACTGCAAGACCGATTCATTCCACGATCTCGAATGGTCCTGTATATCTGGGGCTCAGTTTTCCAATCTTGTCCATTCTTCGAATTCTTTTTTGTGGAGTGATTTTCAAAACACCCGATCTCCTACACTGAACTCTAAATCTTTCCTACGCTTATTAGCATAGCTTTTCTGGTGATCCTGAGTTGTTTTTAGATTCTTCTTGATAATCTGAATCTTATCTATCACCTCTTGGATAATCTCAGGTCACAGTACATTTTTCTCTTAGTTCGAGGTGTTTCTAGTCTCGTCTATATCCCAACAAAGGAGTGATCTACAGTTCCTACCATACAATACCTAATATGGAGCCATTTGAATTGAGGCTTGGTAGCTATTATTATAGGCGAACTCTACCAGCAATAAGTGCCTATTCTAATTTCCTGGAAAATTCAAAACATATGCACGCAGCATATCCTCCAGTGTTTGAATTACCCTCTCTGATTGTCCATCCGTCTAGGGATATGCAGTAGTATTGCATAGCAATTCCGTCCCTAGATGCCCTTTTAGGCTCCTCCATGGTCTCGCCATAAATTTTGGATCCTTGTTGGAGATAATATTTTGAGGAATCCCATATAATCGTATTATCTCCTTTATATATATCTCGACGAGCTTCTCAATATTACACTGGGTTTTGACAGGCAGAAAATGTGCCAATTTGGTAAGTCTATCTACCACAACCTCGATACTGTCACATTCGCATCGTACCATAGGTAGACTTGTTACGAAGTCCATGGTGATCTGTTTCCACTTCTAACTTGGAATTAGGAGTGGCTATAACTTCCCAAATGGTCTCTGGTGTTATGCCTTCACAAGTTGGCAGCTCAGACATTTCTGAACATATTTAACTATGTCTTTCTTCATTCCTTCCTACTAGAATTTTTATTTTAGGTTCTTATACATTTTTGTTCCTCCAGGATGTAATGAATGCTTTATCTAATGTGCTGCAAATAGCACTCTTTCCTTCATCCATGCAGGAACAACAACTCGATTCCTAGATCGTAATAACCCATCAGTGTCGATCCTAAAATTGGATTTCATCTCACTCTTCAATTTCTAAACCCAATCGTCTTCCTCTTGGGCTTTTAGGATTTCACTATATATTTTTAGATAGATGCTCACGCTTGCTAATCTTTCCTTCCGCCTTAGAACATTTGCAATGGCATTTGCTTTTCCTGGATGATACGTGATGATAAAGTCATAATCCTCTAGAAATTTCATCCACTGTTGTTGTCTTAGGTTCACGTTCTTTTGGCTAAAGATATATTTTAAGCTCTTGTTATCAGTGAAAACTTCTACTTTAGCTTAATACAAGTAGTGATGCCACTTTGCTAAGGCAAAGACTACTGCTGGTAGTTTTAAATCATGAGTGGGATAATTTATCTTATGATTTTTTTAGCTTTCGTGATGCATAAGCAATTAACTTGCCTTGCTGTATTAGAACACAGCCTAACGCTTCTTTTAAGGCGTTTATATAAACATTAAATTCCTCTGACCCATCAAGCAGTGCGAGGACTGGAGCTGTTACCAATTTTTTCTTTAACTCCAAAAAACTCTCCTCACACTGTTTGTCCTAGATGAATTTTTCATCCTTCTAGGTCAGTCTATTGAGTGATCCAGCTATATTGGAGAAATTTTGGATAAATTGTTTATAATATCCAGCTAATCCCAGAAAACTTCTTACTTCAGTGACTGTTTTAGGTCTTTTCCACTTTAGGACTGCTTCGAATTTTTCTGAATCCACTCCAGTCTATTCTTTGATATGATATGACCCAAAAAAGTCACCCTCTTAAGCCAAAATTTACACTTACTGAATTTGGCATATAACTTATGCTCCTTCAAAGTCTGAAGGACAATTCTCAAATGCCCCTCATGCTCCTCTTCATATTTGGAATAAACTAGAATATCATCTATGAAAATTACGATGAAACTATCGAGGTATGGGCGAAACACTTTATGCTTTTGGTCTATAAAGCCGCAGGAGCATTGGTTAGTCCAAAGGGCATGACAACAAACTCAAAATACCCATAACAGGAATTGAATGTAGTCTTAGAAATATCTGCTTATCTTATCTTCAACTGATAGTACCTTTGTCTTAAATCCAATTTAGAATAGACAGCTGATCCTTGAAGATGATCAAACAGCTAGTCTATGTGGGGTAAGGGATACTTATTATTGATGGTCACTTTATTCAACTCCTTGTAATCAATACACGTCCATAGTGACCTATCCTTTTTTTTTCACAAATAGGACCGGAGCTCCCCAAGGTAAAGAGCTTGGTCTTACGAAATTCTTCTCCAACAGTTCTTGCAACTATTCCTTAAGCTCCTTTAATTTCTGCTGGTACCATTTCGTAGGGAGTCTTTGAAAATGACACTATCCCAGGAATCGTTTTAATCACAAATTCAATCTCTCGATCCGGGGGTAGTGAATTCAATTCCTTTGAAAATATATCAGGAAACTCATTAACCACCTTAATGTCCTTCAATTCAATCTTATCCTGAGATTTATTTATTAGATAAGTCAGAAATCCTTATCCTCCTTTACTAATTATCTTTCTGGCCCTCATTGCTGAGATGATAGGTATACCATCATCCTTATTAGCACTTAAGGTACCAACTCCTGGCCCTCACCTTAATTACCACTTGATGCCTAAACAACCAATCCATTTACAAAATGAGGTTGTAGCTTTGGATTGGTAATTCTATCAAGTCAGCACTGAAGTTCTGATTTTCTATGACTATAGGGCATTTCGGATATCTAATTCTAGTCTCATAACATCTCTCTATTGGAGTGTGAATTTCATAGAAGATGTTCATGTTCTCAGATAACAAGTCTATTTTCTTAACGCAATCAAGGGAAATAAAAGAATGCATTGCACCAAGATCAAATAGAGCTTTACAAATAAAATTCGGAAAGAGAACCTTACCTTCCATAACCTGGGTAAGGTTCATGTCTTCTTTTTCCGTCAAGGAATATACTCTCGCTTTGACCTGAGATGTCCAACTGTACCCTACTACTGGTTCTGCATCCCTACATTCCTACTCTTTCAATTTTGGGGGCAATCCTTGATTGTATACTGGTCGCTGGTGCAGATAAAATATTTGCCCAATTTTTTTCAGCATTATTCCTCGGTGTGATTTATGCCACCACAGTACCCACACTTGCCCTTCCCTTGATTTGTTGGGACTTTTCCTTTATCTACAGGCGCAGATGTATTCTCAGTCTTTGACTTTTTATTAAAGTAGCCTTTCTTTCCTTTATTCGAATCAGACTTGCCTATCCATTTGCCCTTCTTCTTATCACCTATCTTGTGGAGTTCCTGAAACTCCACCTCTAGTTCCATCGCCGTCTCCATGGGACTATCATAGTCCTGGGGCCTATTGATGGCTACCGCTCTCTTTAAATTAAGTTTCAGGCTCTCCACAAACTTTTTTCATTTTTTCTTTTATCCGCCAACACATGCAAAGCATATTGTATTAACCGATTAAGCTCGGCTTAATACTTGGCTACAGATAATGATCCCTAAATCAATCTTGTAAATTCCTTCTCTCCCAAGTCTCGGATTACCTGTGGAATGAATTTCTTTAGGGACACTTCTCGGAATCGTTCCCAAGAATTCCCTACTCCGTTTCTCTCCCATTTCCTTTTAATGATTGCCCACCAATTGCATGTTGTCCCCTCAAACAAGTACGTAACGTACTTAACTTTTTGCAAGTCTGTGTATTTCAAAACTTAAAAAAAAATTTCGATCGCAAACAACCAAGACTCGACTTTACGGTCATCGAGCTCACCGTCAAAGTTAGGTAGATTAAACCTCAAAAACCTAGCTAACATCTTATCCTCTTGTTCCTCTTCTTGCCCCTATCTTTGTTGACCTTGGGGTTGATCTCAATTCAGGGCTTGTCTCAAGAGAGCAAGGAGTTGTTTAGCAACAGGCTCGTTTTGCGGAGGCTTTTCTTGGTGAGGTTCATGTTTTGCTTGAGGGTTTGGTTCAGGTTGTCCTTGATGAGGCATAGGGTTTTCATCAACATTAGGGGTGCCAAGCACCCTAATTTCCTCGAATAATACCCGTCTTCATCTCACTCGTTTCCTTGTGGATTCATTCCAGGGTATATTGTCACTAGACAACATCTGGATCTAAAGTTTATAGAATTCATGTTTTAGCAGTAATACAGGGTCACTAAAGGGCATAGATAGGCATATTTATTCATAAGGTATAAAGTGACAAGATTTCAAGTTGGGAGAATATAAGGACATTTCATTCATTTCAATCCATGTAAGGCTTTACACGTTCAGTCATTCTATGGTTATAGAACCACCCTTAAAACACAAAAGAAAAAAGGTTCCCTAACCATATTCAAAATGCGGGGCACTAATACTTATCTATACAAAATATTCTAGCTATCCTAGGCTAGAGTCTCCACTTATAAAGTTCATTCTTAACGTCAAGCTTAATATATATAACACCTAAACGAGAAAAGAAAAGAAAATCCCACAATCATGGTCTAACAATTTGCTCCACGTCAAGCACCCGGCAGCAATGAGGATCCTCAGCAGGCTCCTCCGCCAACTCCTTGTCTGGGTTCTCCTCGAGCTCCTCCTGCGGATCATCCTTTAGTTTATCATCATCATCATCATGTGCCTCGAGAGCTGGCCTACGGCCCACATTATCCAACATCTGCTCCACCCATGCAGCGGTTGCAATATCATCATCAATCGGGGATAAAGGCCGTACACTAATCCGGGCTATCATGCATACCCTCTTCGAGGCACTCAATGGGGATGGAAAGGGTCCAGCTCTATCTCTTGCTGGTGGCGGTGGTGTGCCTGCTCTCAATGCTGAAGGACGGGGTGGCTCATCTCTCATAACCTCCTCCCCGAGCACCAAAGGGATAAAAGGAACTTGAAACCTTGGGACAACTTTCTCCTTTGTGTGATCCTATGCTGGCCACTCCATAGCACTCATGGAGTCTATCGCCTGTATAAAAGCCTCATCTACCTTAGCTGCAAGATCTCCCTTAATTTGATTGAAGCAAATGCAATTATGTGCCGCCACATTCTTAAGAGTGTAATGCTGAGATTAATGTCTCGCGGCTATGCTCTCCATTTCATCCCGCTCCCACCGACTATAAATTTGGTACAATTGATGCTCCTTTAAATACGTATTCTCCCTATAGGCTCTCTCACAGCATATCTCCTCAATGATAGCCTCATAATCTACCTTTTGTTTATTAAAAGGCCCGATATTACTGTTGCTATCATTGTGATCCGACTCAAGCTCATCCAATCATTCGCCTTTCCCTTGCCTTTGTCCATCTACCACATCACAAAAGAACAAACGAAATCAATAATGAGAAATGGTCAAAGGTAAAATTCTATAGGTCTAAACTAACGAGATTTCTTATCCTAGGCTCTAATATCACCTGTAGCGCCTTGAGTCATGGTGGCATTTTGCCCCATGATCTAAAACGTTACTCACGATTGGATACATTCTAAAACTAATTCAGAAACTAACAACTTAACAATTCAAACTCAAATTCCCAACAGAAAATATCATTACATACCAAAAAGTTTCAAAGTACATAAAACAACTAACTTAACGGTACAATCTATCTATCTTTACATTCTATTAGTCCATAAGTTAAAAAGCGATAGATCGATCCAAAATACATAAATGAGTACAATTTCCAAAATAAGTAGTAATAGTCTAATCATGGAGCTTTAATCAATCATTTGTCATGTTTCACGAACTTACAAGATGTTATAGAATCATGAGTCTACTGACCTAGTAAAATTTATAACAGGAAACGAGAATATGAAATTCAAATAAATGAGCATATCAACAATGAGACAAGAATGTGATTCAATAAGCGATTCAAAAATAATTAGAATGATCAAAATCAGACAAAAAACAGGAATCATTTATCACATTCAAGTCAATATGCTGAATCAAGCAATTTGGTAGGTCTGTCATCCTTGTAACTCCAACATATACATTACATCCTTATCCCTCCAACCCTTGAAGGAGTATCATTCATTCAGTAGAGCACAATCAACATATGTGCTCAGAGTAGCTCTTTAGAACTTTATCTCCAGAGCTTGTCCAAACTATCCCACATTCAAGGATTTCTAAGAGTCCTAATCGTCAATCCGATATTACCCGAATTCGGAACCCAAGAAAATTTCCAAGGGCCCAACATTCGTTCATTTGTTCAGGCTTGAAACAAACATAACATTTAATCATTCAATAAGGCCATTACGGCATAATTTCGATTGGCCATCAATTTCAAATAATATTTCAAAATTGGCCAAATACATCAATCGATCATTTCAAAATTTTAACTATGGACTTGAGGGTTTTCATTCCAAAGTTCAAATCACATTAGAAAGATCGGATATGGACTCAGTGTGTCAAGAAATGAAGTTTAAAAATCAAGTTTGTTTACGGGAATAGGCGCTCGAGCTAGTTAAAATTTTTGGACAGAAGTTGGGCACCCAAGCCACTGAAAAAATTTGGATGTTTTGTGCCAGAGTGGGCGCTTGGGCATCGGGTTGGGCGCTGGGGCTCCCAAAACGCGCGCTTAAGTGCCTGCTCTCGGGTAGAAATCCAATTTTTTGCCTTTTGATTTTCTTTCAATTTTTTATCCAAAATCATATTTTTGGGATTCTCTTTTATGTAAAAATATTTGTAAATTGTCATTTCAAAATTTCGTTTAGGATTTTTCAAAAGATTTAGTTCAAGTCAAATGACACGTTCTAGTTCATATCCTTCATTTTTATTCAATCTTTTGGTTCATTCTCCCTCATAGTCCAATGTCCATTATGTGAATCTCAATCCAAAGCATAGGTAGAGTTGTCAAGAGAATTCATCAAAGCTTTGGATTTTCATAATCATGGAATAGAGCTCTCAATAGCAAGAACAACAAAAGGCAACAATATGAGCTTATGACAACAACATATCAAAGGAAGCAAGATATTGAAGAAGTCAAGTCGTGATCATACTTTCAAGGCAAGAAATAGAACCATATGCTCATAAGGAGATTAAGGAAGCCATAAGTCTTACGTCTTAAAGTCTAGAACTTGTTAAGTGCAAATGACCCAAGCTTAGTTTCAAGGACCTATGATAATATACACACTTATGTCAAGCTCCAAATAACCATATCATTAAACATTCTTAATCACCAATTTTAAGCTAACTTACCAATAGTTAGGATGAGAGATCACCACCAAAAATCCCTCTTAAGCAATCCAATTTTAAGAGAAGCTGAAATGCAAGTAAAGTTTAAAGTGTAAGAGTGGTTTTTGAGAAGTGAAGAGTTTGCAGAAAATTTTGATCTAGTATGGGGCCTATTTATAAGGAGAAAATGGGGTAATAGAGCGAGAATCTTGTAGCTTAAACCCTTTAAAGTAAATATCCAACTCTTGCAAGATTGGGGCATAGAAGTGATTCGTTGATGGATGGATTTCCATCCATAGGGCTGCTGCCCACTCTCTTCAAATTTCCAGATTTAGTTTCTTTTCTTTTTTTTTTTTAATTCAAAGATGTTATTTTCAAGTCAATTGTGGTGGCTAGGGTTGGGGCCAAGAATTGAGCTTGTTTAATGGACTTTTGGGGCTCGTTTGGGTCAAAATGTGATGAGAAAACGAAACTTGATTGCTTGAAAATTTTTCGAATGCGCGAAATACATTTTGATATTAAAACGATAGTTGTGATTTTGAAATCGAATAAATTTTCAAAAAATTGATGATTCAAAATTTTATTTAGGAAAAATTTTCGGAATGTTACAAGCTAATTGTGTTTTGACCTATTTATGGACCTTTCTTTGCAAACAATGTTCAATTATTATTTTATAACCAAATGAAATTCTACATCCTAAAGTATTTTTAGCTTGCGATTTCTCAAGATATTCTGAATATTGTTTTTTACATAATTTATCCCAAGGAGTTGGGAGTTTATGAAAAAATTAGTCTATTCAATATGTAATTTCACTAGGTTTAAGTATCCAAAAATACTTTTGATAGAATTTTACAAAATCTGTGTATTTACAAATATTGCATAACTTTATCTTGGTTAAGGCATATTTTATTTCTTTATAATAAGTGTCAAAATTTTGTATTTATACAAAATATTCTTTTATTAATGTAGCAAAATCTTGTAAAATAGTTCTTAGATAAGGTTTTTCTAATAACTGAGCTTTTTCTAATTGGCCTTCCTCAGATTCTTCCTAGGCTTTTAGCCAATTTAGTACATCTTCTTGTGAAATTACTGCAACATAGTGTAAGAATTTTTCTTTTGACCATATCTCCTGATAGTTGTTTACTACAAAGGTTAGGGATTGTGCCCACTCATCTATTACTCTCCCATAATCCTCTGAGTGATTATCCTTAAAATCTAAGTATGTCCCATGGGTAGCTATACTATTTTTATATTACTCTCCCTTGTTTAAAGAAGTTGCAGTTTCTTCTTTAATCTTTATCTCTTCTATATCTGAAGATTTGTCTTCTCTTCTAAGTTGTTTATCTCAATGTGTATCTTCACCTTTGAAAATTTTATATAATTTTTCATTATTTTCTTCAGAATTCGAATTCACTAGGCTTGTTGCGTAAAATTCTTCAATTTTTGAACTTTTATCGTCTGTGTCTATGTTTAAGACATATTCAAGTTCCTAAAAAAAAATTTCATGTTGTTCATATAGGGATTGTATTTGGTTTAGATACTTTGTTCTTTCATTTTTGTCATCCGTATCCTTATATCTTGTTCTCCAATATTCAATTATTTCTTTATATGCTAAAAAACCATTATATCTTTTCTCTTTTCCTATGTCTATTATTAAGACATGTTCTTGGAATTTTCTATCACCTTTGAACATAGTTGGTTTAACTATGTTACTTGTTTCCACATTTTCATCAAAAGTAACTTTTTTACTCTCCATAATTTCTTTTAGGGTTTGTATGTCCTGAATAATTTCATAATTTTGTTTTTTCACTAGAACTATAAGTCTTTTTTTACTAAGTCTTCCATAATTCTTTTTGTTTTTCAGGTAAATCAGTGTTTTTAATTCTAAATATCTTTAGTAAATCTTCACTCATATCGTTTGTTATATTATACAAACTACTAGTTATATCAATTAGATAATTTATAACTTTACTCATGTTTAAGTTAGCGATTTCGCTTTCCAATATATGTAGAATATGCCCACAATTTCCTTTAAAAGATTCTCCTAAGCAAATTAGACTCTTGGCTTATGATTTTATTTTTAATTGTTTATCCTCCATAGAGGGTCTTGCCCCAAAGTTCAAGTCTAGCCTTACTAGATCCACAATACCACTCAGGCAAAAAGAATCGATTATCAAAGTCTAACTTTTTAACACTAAAAATCTCTTGACTTAAAAACAATTTCGTACAACCAATTTCACTTAAAAATAAGAGTTTCTACTTAAAAGGATTTGAGAGTACAAAAACACGAATATTAAGTTTTAAAATATGGATATTAAGTACAGAAGCACGAATATTTAGTAAGAAACATAAAATTTTGCAACATGCGCAACACAAATAGAACTAGGGAGTAAAGTGAAAGAATATTCGCAGTTGGTCCTAAATCCAAACATGAAAGTAGGTTGTAACACCCTGAAAATTTTCCTAATAGAATTTTTTTTAAAACCTTTATTTTTCTAATGATAATTCAATTTCACAATCACGAAAATTCTCTTATAACCAAAATATTTTCTCACATCCCAAAAAAAATTTCTCTTACACCCAAAAGTTCCTCTAATTATATTTTCAAGTCTCTGTTTTTCAAACTTAAAACCTTTTCACAATTACTAACGATTTCTTTCACGATCATTCAAAAATTTTTCTAACAACGAAAACATTTCCTTTTATCAATAGAAATTTTTTTTACAATTAAACTCGACCCAAAATACCAATTTTAGCCCAATAGACACCCAATAATCAAAGCCTAATTTTCAATTTTTCCCCCAAAAAAAAAATCTGAAAAATAAGATTTTTTAGCGTTTTAGGGGATATTTTTACTTTTTAATCTCAAAAAAATTGTTGGCCAAGCATTTCAACATGTGGGGAAATATACACATAAATGTATCTACACTCCAAAGCTTGTCTTAAAAGTTTTGAGCCTTCACTTTCATCCATAAATATATGATAATGGATAAAGGAGCAAAACATTCTTGCATCTCATCATTTGCCAAGAAACTACTACCAACTCAATCTTTTTCATTCTTCCTTCTCTGTGAAATATACAAACAACTTAGAAACATTTCTCAAAAGCCATATCATCTCTCTCTTTGATCAAGACATTAAAGTTGAAAAGGAAAAAATAAAGAAGTTTGTTCTCCCTAAGGTTCTCATTGGGTAAGCTTAAGTATAAACTCCAAAATGAGTTACATGAATTTTATAATAAAAATATAGTGCCTAAATCATTTTTGTGATAATAAGTGGGATAGCAAGAGAGGCTTAGGGCTTCGAACATTAACCTTTGGATTTGAGCTATAACTGGTAAAGGTCATTGCCATGACCATCCTTGATTTGCCTTCACATGATCTTGTTTTCATTATTTGAGATTTTGTGACTTGAACTTGGTGAGCACTTTGTTGGGACCTTAGTGAATTTCATGATCAAAAACCTTGATTCATACCTTGAATGAGCCTTGCCATCAATATAATGAAATCTTTAATATTTGGATTTGGGATAATTGTGGTTAAAATTTGAAAGTTGGAATAAAACCAAGTACTTTAACATATAAAATATCTCTCGGGTACCACTGTCCCCTACATATCCTTCAATTTTCAAGACTTAAAAATCCACCTTAATCTTATCAAATCGGTCCATATAATATACCGTTAGAAACCTTATTGAGTATAGATAATTTTAAAATCAAGAATCACTCAAAAATATGAAAAAAAAAACCCAAAAATGCTAATAGAAAATAACATGCCAGGGTTGCTGAGAACAGTTGCAGTGGCAGGGGGTGGAATTTAAAAGGGCATAGATGAAAATTTGACTGTTGGATCATCGATCGAAAGTCACCCTAGAAAGGTAATCGAGTTAAAGTAATTATAGAGATAAACTTTACTTTTGAGATAAAATTATTGGAATAAAGATTGCCATATGTTAACCAAGAAATCTTGGTATTGACTACAAGGTACTTTTGCTTGAAGTATTTTGGGAATTTAGAAACACATTGTGGATTGAGATCAAAAAACTAAAGGTAAGCTTTATGACTCTTTCTCACTCTTTTATTTGATCATCTTTTGCTTCATTTGTTGTTCTTGAATGTTTGAACTCATATTAGGTCCATATTGTTTGAATTCAATTCTCCCACTTTGGGTGTTTGAATCTTAGACTAAAAGTGGGAGAATTGAATTTATGGACCTGAAATACTGTATTTCCCTAAATGTGTAAATTAAAATTTGCAACCTAAACTTTGAAAGATTTTACTTCAAAATCAGTTTAATAAAATCATATTTCAAAAAAAATTCAAAAAAAAAAGTTCCTTGGGTGGCACGGAGGCGCCCGTAGCAATAGCCCTAGGTTGCCCCTCTTCATTCGCGCGCAGATACGCTCAGTCTAGAAAGCTTTTAAATGGTTTATGACCCCATTTTGCAACTTTTAGTCCATATTTCACCTCTTTTCAATGTTTTAAAACTTCAAAACGATTTTTCCTTAATCCAAGGTTCAAATCAAATCAATTACGAACTTAACATTTGCTTACAGATTGATTTTCTCATCTCAATTAAAAATATGTCCGTTAGATTTGTTATTATCTTGAAATGAATATGTTTGTTCGTTTGAGCCATTATGCATGTAAGTTGGCCCCTGGGAACCTTGGTGGGATTTAATTGGGCAATATCGACTCGTCGATTGAAATCCCATGGAATTCCTATACGTTGGGTAGTTTGGAGGAATCCTGAAGGTCGATCGTGCTGCGATGGCTATACCTTAAGTATGTTTGGTGCTTCTCGAGTGGCTACTTAGAAAGCAAAATGGAGGGATAATGTTATATGAATGTTTGGGAGAGATAAGGGTGATAGATCCACCAAAAGGTTGTTTGGCCTTTTGTGACGCCCCCCGAAATCCCGAGGATATGCGGACTCGATACCCGAGGTGCATCACTCGCGTTCTATACATTCTAAGTACGAACACATTCAAAAATTGATACAGAAGTTAAAATAGTATAATCATTCAAACTAAATTCCAAATGTCGATACAAAATTCCAAACTAAGTCCTTTAATACTATATTACACAACAAGAGTTCAAATGCATAGGGCAATCTAACTTAACATTACAATCCAACGTTCTATACATATCATGAGTTCAAAACAAAGTGTCCATCCCAATACCAACTAAGTCCAAAAACGATAAATTTAAACCAAGGTACAATAGGGATGTCAAAACCAAAATGAGCTATACAATCTATTACATACTCCAAATCATTCATTCATTCACGTTTCCAGAACCTACATGTTAAATAGGGTCATGAGTCCACCGACCCAGTAAAATTTATAGCATGCAAAGGAAGAGAATAAGAGTTTCAAAGAACATGAGCATAACAAACGATAGGACAAGAATGTGATTTGGATATCAAATTAAGACATTCAAAACGATCAATATACATATATACATATCTGAAACAAATATCACATTTAGCCTATCACCCTTATAACTGCAATAAAAATATTTCACCTTATCCCTCCAACTCCCGAAGGAGCTCATTCATTCAAAACACACAGCCGACGTACGTGCGTAGGATAGTGCATCAAAATTCTACCTCTAGAATTCATCCGAACTACCCGACAAACAGGGATTTCGAGGGTCCTAGTTGACAATCCGATATTATCCAAGTTTAATCCCCAAGAAATTCCCCAGAGCCCACATTCATTTATTCGTATGGCTCAGAAAAGAAACAGACATTCAATAAACAATAAGCCGGCAAGGCATTATGCTTTATGGCCAACAATAACAAATAACATTTCAAATAGGCCAAACGTATTCAATCGATCAATTATTTTGGAAATTGGACTATGGACTAGTGGGATTATATTTTAAAACTTTGTATTATGTTAAAATGGTTAGATATGGACTCAAGATATCAAGAAATGAGGTTTTAAAACTCAAAACATCAAGTTTGGATTGAGACTGGGCGCTTGGGAGCGCAAACGGGCGCCTGAACGCCCAAAACGCAAAATCTTTGCCGAAGCTGGACGCTTGGGTGTCCATTTGGGCACTGGGATGCTGGTGAACAGTAATTTCTGCGCTGAATGTGCGCTCAAGCGCTCACTCTCGGGTTGAAATTCGATTTTTCATCTTTTGATTTTCTTTGAATTTTTGTTCCAAAAATATATTTTTGAGGTTCTTAAATACATAAAAATATTTATAAGACATCGTTTTGGGTTTTGGTATTAAGAATTTTTGAGAGATCGTTTCAACGTCAAAACGTACGATTTTGTCCATATCCTTTGTTTCTAATCAAATTTTTAGTTCATTTATCCTCTTAGTCCATAATCCAACATTCAAGTTCAATCCCAAGCATCGGTATATAGTTCGAGATGGTTCATAAAGCTTCGGATTAATTCATATTCAAGAGTTTGAGCATGAAATAACAAGAATAGCAATAATTATCACAAGTTTACATGCTCAACATATCATAGAACATTATATATTCAATAACTCAAAGCATGCTCGATAAATCAACGAGAAAGCTGGAAACTCATGCTCATGGAGAAGAGAATAAGCTATAAATCTTACCTCTTGTAGCTTAAATCCGAAATGTGGTCAATCCAAGCCTGTAATCACACCTATAACCATATCTATACATTTATATCAAACACTATCATATATGCCACTTATCTAATCTTAAATCACAAGCATAGGGTTACTTACCAAGTTTATGATGAGAGCTCACTTCCACAAGAATCCCCCTTAGCAAAATCAGTTTTTGGCTAGATGAAGAAATGCAAGTTGAAGCTTATATAATGCAAGAGTTAGAAGGTGAAAGTGTTGTGTTTCAGCAGATTTTTGAAGCTCTGAAATGCCTTATTTATAGAGGGATTTTTGGAGCCAAAATGAGAGATTCCAAAAGCTTAAACCCCTCAAATTAATTCCCAAAGTCTAGTGATGGTTGTAGGGTGGCTTTGTGACTATATAGGAGTGGATAGTTGATAGAAAATGTCAATCTATCACAAGAAAAAGAGTGTTGCGGCTGGTTCTTTGAATCTGCAGATTTCCTTTCATTTTTTTCTTTTATTTTGGGTTCCAATTTGTGCCAAATTTGTCAACAAAAGTGGCTATGGGTTAGGTTGGGTCTTGGCTTATATTGGGCTTGTTTCATGGGCCATTTGGGCTTGTTTTTGGGTCGAGACGTGACGTGAATTTGCAACGTATTGGTTCGAAATAATTTTGAATACGTAAAATGTGTTTTGGTTTTAAAACGAAGCTCGATTTTAAAATCCAATGAATTTTCAAAAAATCGACTATTCAAGAATTTTATTTTGGGGAATTCTCGGGTGTTACACCTTTTGCATTCATTTATATGAATGTGATAAAAATTTATAAGAACTCCTTGTATGTTTCAATACATTGTTTGTTATCACATTCATGGTTCGTTTCTTGCCATGCCCATTTGTTGAATCTTGTCCTCCTCGCTATATTGTTCTCCTCATTATATGTCATAAATCTTGCTGGGTCAGTGGACTCATAATTTCATCATTACTATGTAGGAAATTAATTACAGGAATCATTCAAAGGTTTTGGGGATCTTATGATGGTATTTTGGATTTGATACATGTTGATGTAAATGTATTATGTTTAGTTGAAATTTCTATACATTCTACAAATAGATGGTTTTATCTTTTGGATCCTATGATGTATTTTTGGAATTTAACTTGTATTTTGAAAACTTTGATTTGTAGTTTTAAGAAATATTGAGAAAATGGATATGATATGAGCTTTTGCTACGGTTTTAGTTAGTCACTTTTGGTAGAGTAACGTCACAAATCTAAGGGCAGATGCTTTAAGAACCCGAGGCGTTACATAGGTTTGGGAATTTTTTCCTAGTTTACCCATAAAAAGATAAAAATTTTCAAGGTTCTTTTTTCTTTTCTTTTTTTTTTTCCTCTCTTCTATCACCAGGTTAAACTTTGGGAATGTTGAAGCAAATATTCCTATTTAAAGAAAAAAAATTGATTTTTATTATTGGCATTACAAAAAAATCTAACATGAGTGATAAAAAATTGCGTGACAATATAAAAATTGTCACTAATGATAGGTATAAAGTGACAATTACTTTAATTTATAAAATTTATTTTGTCACTAATTATAAATCTTTTGTGTAACAACCTAAAAAATTTCCCTAATTCTATTTTCAAAATTTTACGATTCAAAACTAATATCTTTTATCGCATTTACTAAACGATTTTTCCTGCAATCAAAATATTTCATCACGTCTATAAAATTTTTCTTGCACACAAAATTTATCATATGCATTATTTCAGCCCCCAAAAAAATATTCTAGCTTAAAACATTTCAAAGCCTGACCCAAAAATTTCTAAAAAACAAATTTATAATACATATATATATGTGCTTGACCAACTCCCCTTAAATTAAGGGATATTTCGCAGTTTTTGATTACAAAATTTTTCATTGGCCAAGTAATAAAAAATTAGAGAGAAAAATGCTAGCTACCACCAAGCTTTAACCCCTTACCAAGACCAAGAACTTTTAGAAATTGAAAAATCAACCCATTTGCTTTTATAAAGAGGTATTTAAAGTGTGATCCTTAGCCAACTTGGATGCTTAGTTGGCAAGATATTTTGGAGGGAAGAATTTAGATTTTTCTCTTCAAATATCATTGGTCCACTTGGCATCCAAGTTGAATATATCCATATGGCATTTTAATTAACAATTAATTAAAGTGTCACATGGGCTCCAACTAACTTGAAATACTAATTAGAATTATCCTCCTAATTTAAATCTTCTTCTTGGATCAATTAAATCAACTATTAAAATTAATTGAATTAAATTAATAATTTATTTAATTAGACTTATTTGACTCTTCAAATTAATTTATCCAAGAAGACTCACTTTGACTTTGGTCAAATATTTTGACTTTTAGTCAAAATTCTTCTCCTTTTGCCTAAATCTAATTTAGGCAATTTTCTCTAATCTAATTAGAAAATCTCCATTAAATTCATAGTGTGACTTAATCAAGGAAAGCGTGTGACCCATTAGGTTCATAAATTAATTAAATATGGGCTCATAACTTTTATGATTTATGATTAACTAAATACTTTAATTAATCACTCATAGAATTAATATCTATTAATTCTAGGGTACCCAATCTCCATAGTTGATGTCTAACCACAAGCCTGTGGAACTCAATTTATTGGTAAATTAATTGTGGTGAGAATCTCACCTATTTACGGGTACTGTGCAAATACGATCCTTCCATTTTCCATCTCCTGATTGTGGCCTAGAATTAGGATACTTTTGCCACCCCTAATAGCCCGTAAATATGCATCTATTCTTAATGATCGATTCGTTTATGTTCTCGACTTTGAAAATTGTTTTCTAAGTCAATACACTACCTTGCACAAGAATTTTCTTGAATTGAATTATCATAGAAAACATAAGAAATATTCTCATTTATCAAGATGAGAAAATGGATCATTTCTTAGAACTCACAAACGTTAATGCGTAGGTAGCTTGCACCCAATATGTATCTCACGCGACTTGCTCGAAAGTAGTTGAGACAAATATCAAAAAACAAGGACCTACTATAATATAGCACCCCTGGTCACATTAGCAATTCCGTCCTATGATTCAAAATGTTACTCACAATCGGATACATTCTAAAACCAAGTCAGAAACTAACAACTAGCAATTCAAACTAAAAGTCCCAACAGAAAAATATCATTACATGCCAAATAGTTCCAAAATACATTAAGCAACTAACTTAAGGTTACAAGACATCTATCATTACATTCTATCAGTCCAAAGGTCTAAAAATGACTAATCGATCCAAAATTCATAAATAAGTACAATTTCCCAAAATAAGCGGTAACAGACTACTCATGGAGCTTTATTCAATCATTCGTCATGATTCATGAACCTACATGATGTTATGGAGTTATGAGCCCATGGACCCAATAAAATTTATGGCAGGAAACGGGAATATGGAATACAACTAAAGAGCATATCAATAATGAGACAAGAATGTGATTCAATAAGTAATTTAGAAATAATCACAATGATCAAAATCAGACAAATATCAGGAATCATTTATCACATTCAAGTCAATAAGCTGAACCAAGCAATTTGGTAGGTCTGTCGCCCTTATAACTCCAACATATACATTTCATCCTTATCCCTCCAACCCCCAAGGAGCATCATTCATTCAGTAGAGCATATCCGACCTATGGCCTCAGAGTAGCTTTTCAAAACTCTACCTCTAGAGTTTGCCTGAACTACCCCACATTCGGGGATTTCCAAGGGTCCTAATAGTCAATCCGATATTGCTCGAATTTGGTACCCAAGAAAATCCCTAGGGCCTAACATTCATTCATTCATTCATTCAGCCTTGAAACAAACAGAACATTCAATCATTCAATAAGGCCATTACGGCACAATTTCGGTTGGCCATCAATTTCAAATAAACATTTCAGAATTGGCTAAACATATTAATCGATCATTTCAGAATTTGACTATAGACTAGATGCTTTTTGTTTCAAATCAAATTACATTAGAAAGATCGGATATAGACTCGATGTGTCAAAGAATGAAGTTTAAAGTTAAGTTTCTTCACGGAAATGGGCGTTTGAGCGCCCAGTTAAAATTTTTGGACAGAAGCTGGGCACTGGGGTGTCCATATAACCACCCAAGCCTCTGTAAAATTTGATGTTTTGGCACTGGAGTGGCAGTTGAGCGCTTACTTAGGTGTTGGGGCACCCAAGACGCACATTTAAGTGCCCGCTCTTGGTAAAAATTCAATTTTTTTCGTCTTTTGATTTTTTTTGAATTTTTCGAATTTTTGTAAGTTGTTGTTTCAAAATGTAGGTTTAGGATTTTTCGAAAGATTTTGTTCAAGTCAAATGACATGTTTTAGTCCATATCCTTCGTTCTTATTTAACATTTTGGTTCGTTCCTCCTCTTAGTCCAAAGTCCACTATGTGAAACTCAATCCAAAGCATAGGTAGAGTTGTCAAGAGGATTTATCAAGGCTTTGAATTCACATAATCATGGAATAGAGCTTATAATAACAAGAACAACAACGAAATAATATGAGCTCATAACATTAACATTTCAAGGGAAGCAAGATATTCAAGAACTCAAGTCCTGATCATATTTTCAAGGCAAGAAACAGAGCCATATGCTCATAAGGAGATTAAGGAAACCATAAGTCTTACCTCTTGGAGCCTAGAACTTGCTAAATGGAAATGATCCCAACCTTAGTTTCAAGCACCTATAATGGCATTCATACTTACATTAAGCCCGATATAACCATATATTATCATTCTCAAATCATCAATTTTAAGCTAACTTACCAATGTGAAGGAAGTGCACCACCTAAAATCCCCTTAAGCAATCTGATTTAAGAGAAGCTGAAATTGCAAGTGTTAGCAATGCAAAAAGGTGCGAGAGTGTATGCAAGATGAGAGTGTTTGAGCAAGGAGAACAAGTCTTCTAGATAGGGCTATTTATAGAAGAGAAATAGGGGTCAAATGGCAAAAATCAACTAATTAAAGCCCTCGTAATTAATTTAGGAATCTTCCATTAGAAGATTTGAGACAAGGTTGATGGATGGATGGGATAAAATCCCATCCATGGTGTAGTATAGGGTTGCCGCCCACTTTTAGATTTTCAGCTTTTTTTCTTTTCTTTTTTTTTTAATTCAAAGATGCTATTTCTTAGTCAACAATGTGGCTAGAGTTTGGGCCAAGAATTGGGCTTGTTTAATGGGCTTTCGAGGCTCGTTTGGGTCGAAATGTGATGAGAAAATGAAACTTGATTGCTCAAAAATCTTTCGAACGCATGAAACATATTTTGATATTAAAATGATGCTTGTCATTTTGAAATTGAATAAATTTTGAAAAAATCGATGATTCAAAATTTTATTTAGGAGAATTTTCGGGGTGTTACATATAAGGTTATCATGGTCCCTCAAGTCCAAGGACTAATAATATGCACTATTGTAAGATAGAGAATATTCCATCACTGAATGCCATTACGGCTATCTCATGGATTTCTCTATCTCAAGTCTTCAGTGCACTTGTTCTCTAATAAGCACCTACTAACATACATCGGTTTCTACTACACTAATTGCTCATGAAACAAGGCCATAACTTAACTCTTAAATTATGCATCATCAATGCAAGTCTATCCAAATCTAAGATGTCCTCGTGTCAAAGATTTTTTGACTTGGAAAGTTCAAGATCAAGGCATTTAGAGACCAATTGTATGATCACTATCATATGCACGACCTAGCCTCATAGCCTTGTTGATCTAAAGGACTTCTTCCATATTTATTATTGATGAGACAATATCAAATAATACGAACAAAATGATCATTTTATTTACATTGAAAAAATAAGATCATCTATACAAGAGCAGTTTTACGAGCTAAATTTAATTGGTTGTGGGGTACTACTCTAACAATCTCCTACTTGTTCTAAAGCCAATTATTCATAGTCTTCAGGCCCATCTTCTCAAGATATCTCTCCAAGATCTTTTACGTAAGCGGCTTAGTGAGTGAATATGCTATGTTCTCTTTTGAGGCAACTCATTTCATGAAAATTATTTTATTGTCAAAATTTTTTTATATCCAAAAAATTTTTTGTACAATCGAGACTCCGTTTATGCTCCGTTTTCGGCCCAAACGAGTCTTTTTGGCCCAAGAAATAAGCCCAAACCCTAGCCCAACATCTTTGGTCCAATTCCAACATTTCAATAAAAAAAAGAGAGGCAGCAGCAACAAAATCCAGTCGCATTTCCTCACCCACTCCCATCAATCCTCCCTCCCCTCCAAACTTCTCCAAGAAGCTATAGAAATTTCAAGAAGCCCTTAGCCAGTTTTTCATTGCAAGCACCCCCTTCTTCCTCTTGTATAAGTAGGCTAATGAATAAGTGTTTGTTTCTTCCATTTGCAAAGACAATATTTTCTACTTATCATCTTCACTACAAACACTCATCATTATAACTCTTAAAGAAGAAGACTATATTTTATCATAAACTAAAGCACATTCATTAACAATGGGAAGAAGTAGGAAGAACACTTAATAGCCTCTTGGTAAGATTGAATGAATATGTATATAAGATTATATAAAGGATTTGACGATATATCTTAACTCAAGTAAGTAATCCTCCATTTTGTTAGGTGTTTGAACTTCATTGGAATCAACCAATCTTCTTGATTAAGAGCTTAGGACGAGAATAAGATTTATGGCATTTTCCTTCCTTGGCTTCACTTGTGAAATTTTGTTTATTCTTGACTATGATTGGTTATGAAACATTGTGTTGTTCCTTTGTGATATTCTTTGATCTAATGGCTCCATATTCATTATGAATGATTATTGAACTTCTTGAATGATATGAGATCTCACTCCCTATTAAGAATATGGTCTTGAGACTTAGACCATTGGACAAATGAAAGATTTGAGGTCAAAAATGAAAGAAAAATTGGCTATGGACAGATTAAACCGATTTTTAACCTCAACTTGTAAGATAAATTTCAAAAAAAAAAAAAAAAGAAAACTTCAAAAACTGTGCTTAGAAATGGAATTTTTGGATGTCTGAAATTCAAACGAAAAATTAGAAAGAAAAAAATGCTTCGAGCTCTTAAGCCCTTACTTAGGCGCGCCCAAGGTCAGTGGCTTCGATCACTGTTTGGGCACTCGAGCACCCAAATGAACGCTCAAGTACCCATTCTAGTAGCCAAAACTACTATTTAGGCGCCCAAGCACCCCATTCCAGTAGCAAAATGTATTGTTTAGGCACTCGAGCGCCCAATACAGTGTATAAAACTTAGTTTTTCTGACTTCGTTTTGCTTACTTGAGTCCATCAGTAACCTCTTTAAACTTGTTTAAGGCTTCAAAATGAATTTTTTCCAAGTCCAAGGTCCAAGTTCAAATCATTTGTTTGAATCGTTTAATCGTTCGAATATGAACCATTGTGGCTATATGATCTTGATATGTTTGCATATGTTTGATATGATTCGTTTGTTCCCAGACCTATATGAATGTTTAGAAGTTGGACGTTGGGAATGTATAGGGAAATTTGATTGGATGATATCGGGTTGACAAGCGAAATCCCTAGAAATTCCTATTTGGTGGGTAAATCGGATGAATCCTGAAGGTAGGATTCTGAAGGGTTACTCTATGGCACGTGAAGTCGACTGTGTCTGTCAGTATGTATGACGCTCCTTAGAGGAGTATTGGAGGGATAAGGTTTATATGATTAATATATGTTGAAAATATAAGGGTAACAGATCCACCAAATGTTTGATTTAACCATATAATTACATGAATGTGATATAAGATTGCATGTTGTCAAATTTGTTCCGTCCGTTTTGAATATTTCGTATGTTTGTTTTAAATCACATTCATGTTTTGTTCACTATATGTTTTTTCGTTTGAATCTTGTATTCATTGTCCTATGCCATAAGTTTTACTAGGTCGATGGACTCATGATTCCATTAACATTATGTAGGAAATCAGCCTCATGGATCAGTTTGACTAAGATGGCTTTCTGCTAGTATTTATGTTTCCTTTTGGGATCGTGTAAATATGAATATTTTGGCTTAGTTGGCTTTTGTTTGGACCTTGGTTACGTTTAGTATGTAATATGGATTCCATGATGTATTTTGAAAATTTTAGACTATAATTTTTAGAATATTTGGATCATTAAGTTATGAGTTATGCATATTAGATTTTCTATTTATGGTTTTAGATAGTTATCCGTACATGAATAGCGTTCCGGATCTAGAGGCAGATGCTTTAGGATCTCGGGGTATTACAATAAGAATATAAGGGTGTTTTGCCATACCATATCTCATATGGAGTTTTAGGCACCGACTTCAGAGGAACTATATTTAGTATCTTCTCCGCCATTTCTATAACGTAACCCCAAAAAAATAATAGAAATATCGGTAAAGCTCATCATGAAATGTACCATGTCCAACAAAATACGATTTCTTCGTTCGGCTACCCCATCAAATTGAGGTGTACCGACAGGAGTCCACTATGAGAGAATCCTATTCTTTTTTAGATAATCTAGGAATTCAGTGCTTAAGTACTCGCCTCCTCGATCGAAATAAAGAGTTTGGTACTAAGACCGAGTTGCTTTTCCACCTCACTCCTGTACTCCTTGAACTTCTCAAAAGCTTTGGACCTGCGCTTCATAAGATACAAGTGACCGAACTAAGAAAAGTCATCAATAAAGATAATGAAGTAGGAGAAGCCTCCTCTTGCACTAACTCTTAGTAGTCCACATACATCCATATGGATCAAATCCAAAAGATATGTGGATCTCTCTGAATATCCAACAAACAGAGCCTTGGTCATCTTTCCTTTTAAACAAGATTCGCAAGTCGGTAAATTCTCTAAGTCACTTGCTTTAAGTAAACTAAATACAACCATCGTGCTTATTCTATTCTTGGAAATATGCCCAAGTCTATCATGCCAAAGATAAGCATTATTTTGATTATCTAACTTTCGCTTGTTACTTTGAACTTACATTATCATTGGACTTTCTTTTAAATAGGACAACCCATTATTTGAAAAACCTTCTGCACACAAAGAACCATTCTTATATGTATTTATTTTTCCATTTTTTATAGAAAATTTAAAACCTTCACGATCTAAAATGAAAATGGAAATAAATGTTCATTATTAAACTTGGAATGTAGTATAATGGTTCAAGTACAATTTTATTTGAATGGAAAGCTAAAGTGATAATGCCTACATTATGTGCAGCAACCTTTGCCCCATTGCCTAAGTAAAGGATCATATCCCCATTCTCAAACTTCCTTCTTCTTTCTATCCCCTACAACATATTGCAAAGGTGAAATTCATATCTGGTATCAAATACCTATGAAGAAGAATCCATCGATAATTAGATTTCAACAACAAACATACCGTTTTTCAAACTTGCAAGATAAGCCTTGCAATTCCTTTTCTTTTTCTAGTTCACCACAGTAGAAACACTTAGTATTAGGATCAACCTCTTTCTTTTTCTTGATTCCACCCTCTTAAGTCATCAGTTGCTTCCCTTTAGAAGAAGAACTCTTCTTCTTCTTTTCCTTCTTAGCACCTTTAAGGGTCTTAAGAGTGAAAGCAAGTATGACCGGCTTATCCTTCCTAATGGTAGACTCCGTGGTGACCAACATGTTCACCAACTCCTTAATTGTTACTTCATTCTTTCTCATGTTGAAGTTCATAACGAATTAGTCAAATGATTTAGGGAGAGATTGGAGAATCAAATCTATATATAGGTCATTCATGACAGCGCCCAAGTTGCTAAGCTTCTCAATAAGCCCAATCATCTTGAGACCGTGTTCATGAACACTCATCCCCTCTCCCATTCTCATTTGAAATAACTCCTTGGAGGTCACAAAGCACTCATACTGAGTTTGCACACCATACAACTCTTGTAAGTGCGTACAAATCTTGGCAGCGTGTTTCATGTTCTTATGTTGTTTCTAGAGTTCATTGAACATGGATGCCAACATAAGACAATGGGCTTGAAGATCATCTTCAACCCACTTTGCAATCGTATCGCATGTATCTTCATCATCATCCGGTGCAGTGTCTGGGGGAGTACCATCAAGAACATAAGTACCTTTTTTGGAATCAAGAACAATTTTGAGGTTTTTTTAGCCAATTATGGTAGTTGAGACCAATCAATTTATTAGTTTTCAAAATCATAGCAAATGGGTTCTTAGCCATATTCGAAGAGTTTTTACAAAAATCTACAAAAGCGTTGAATAGAATATTAGTATCTATTCTAATCCAATGTTTTAAAATATACTTACGAACTTCAAGCATATTCATTCTCCCACTATTTTATCAAATTTTCCACCTTCATTGAAAATTCAGAAAATCATATTTCCTAGTGAAAATTAAAACCCCAAGACATTAATAATAGACCTACGACTCATGAGACATCCATTATTAATTCTAAAGTGGGTAACAATTACCAATTGTATCTCTACACAATTTTGAATTTTTTTTTGCCTCATTTTTCACTTAGACCCACAACTCGTGAGACATCTACGTTACTACCTGTTAAGTCCATAACCCACCACTCGTAACTTTTAGTTCTTAAGCGTGTAACATTCCACGAGTCATAAGACAACGGCACACCTTAAATACTAAAAAGTGTCATCTTATGGTTTAAGAAATAAACATAGCTTTCTATAATTAAAGTGTTCCACAACTCGTGAGATAACACCTCAATCACGGTAGCATCCCATGTTTAAATCTATTGGTGCGAGGCATGGATAATTAAACTCTTTTAATTTAATCCATTTCAAACTTAATTTTAAAAAAAGAATACTTAGACAAACTAAGTGATGGATTTTATGCTTGAGAGATCTCATCGTTTTTAACCACTTATTTAAATCCTTTAGCCCACACATGCATCAACATAAATCCATAGGATAAGGAAAGCATAAATAAGTAAAACCTAACATGCTCCTAGGGTAAATGATCATGAGCCTTGAACTAAATAATGCACTAAGAGCCATAAGTGCATTACTTAGTAATTTAGGTGAGTAATTAAATGAATAGATCCTATATATTACATATGCATCACCATGCATGCATGGCCTTAATGTTTTGAACTCCTTCATCTTTTTCTTCTTGACTAGAAAATATACCATCCATATATGGCCTTCAATCAAGAAAAAAGAAGACCTTACCATCCTAAATCTACTCTCATTATAAAATAGAAAAGAGACGTGCAAGCCCCATTTAATTATAAACCCAATCAATAAATCAATTCATTAAAACCATTTTAATGAGGCTCATATCATCCCATATATCCATTCAACATCAAATATCCATCACATAAATACTTCAAATTAAACAAACAACAATTAATTAAGTGTTCATCTTGTCAGCACAAAATTAAAGGCTAACAAGTGCATCTTATGCGACTGTTTTGCCACTTGAAATTGTTTAATTTAATTCATTAATTAAATATAGAATTAAACTTAGTTTTAAATTACTTAAAGGCTTCTAAAACCCATCAATATCTTGGAGATGATTTAAAATACTATAAGAGATCAAATTACATCAAAAATTGGATCAAAGCATCATTGGAACTTTAACATGACAGGTTCAAAAACTGTCTCAGGTCTGACTGGCAGCCCCCATTCGAAAAATTCTAATAAATTCTCCTTGACTTCAAAAATCACCAAATATGAACCAAAGGTTCCCAACATATTTTAGATGACGTAGAAAATCAAGGAGAACAAAAATAAGATCAATTAGAGCATAGAAATGATTAATTACTAAGAGATTAGTGCACAGAGTTAATACTCTCGGGTCTATTCGGCAGTGCACATTCAAAATTTTTTAGAAAATTCTTCTTGACTCCAAAAATCACCAAATGTAAATCGTAGGTTCCCAACATATGTTAGATGATTCGAAAAATCAAGGAGCTCCAAAACAAACTTGTATAGGGCACAAAATTGATCATTCCCGAGAGGTCAGTGCACATGGTTTTCCAGAAAACTCAACATGTTTTTCATGCTCTATTTTATGTAATTTTTTATCCAATCTACATTAGATCTAATCTAACATATATTTTTTGATCTCCTAAGAGTCTTAAAATAATTTTAAAACAATTTATCACAACCAACACTACTAATTCTACAGCTAACATCAAAATCAGCAACAACTCCAACATTCAATCAAATTGAATTTAAAACATGCTAAATCAATATATAGCATTAATTATCACATAATTCACATAAATATATGTCACACACTCAATCCAATGACCTCCAATTCATTAGATTGAATCAAGATCACTAAATTCATGTCAATTCATCACATGAATTAATGTTTTAATGAATCTAAAGGCTAGCTCATATGATTTGGCTTGGATACTACTTGAAAGTGAAGGATAGGCATAAATCAAAACAAAACACGGTGGAATAAACATTTATCAACATGAATCAAGGCCTAAATCCTTCAAGGATGCTCATATGTGCATAGCATTTAGATTTAAAGAGAGAAATCCTACCTTGTTCCAAGCAAAGTATATCACGGTCTAAACCTCTTCTTAATAGCCGAAACTTGGGTGCTTGAAATTAATATAAGTCTCCTCTTTATCTAAGCAATAGATCCACACCAACACTTGATGAATCCACTCCAAGCTTGATCAATTCTTCAAGGTGATTTTCAAAAATGAAAATTCTCCAATATTGTGCTAGGCCATGAGCTTTTTAAGAATATCTTCAACAATTGATTCTCTAATCAATGTGGATTCACACCTCTAATATTGATCCACTCTTTCTCTTTGGATTGTCAGTTTAGATCTTTGGTTAGAAGAGATCCAAATATGAATTTGTGGAGAGAAAGATGAAGAAGATATGAGTTTTAGGAGGAAAAGTTTCAGCTAAAAATTTTGACCTGAAAGTAGCTCCCAAAAAGGTGGTTAAGAGAGGTATTTGAAGTGTGATCCTTGGCCAACTTGGATGCTTAGTTGATAAGATATTTTGGAGGGAAGAATCTAGATTTTTCTCTTCAGATATCATTAGTCCACTTGGCATCCATGTTGGATATATCCATATGGTATTTTAATTAACAATTAATTAAAGTGTCACATGGTTTTCAATTAGCTTTAAATACTAACTAGAATTTTTCCTCCGAATTTAAATCTTCTTCTTGGATCAATTAATTCAACTATTAAAATTAATTGAATTAGATTAATAATTAATTTAATTAAAATAATTTGACTCTTCAAATTAATCTTTCCAAGAAGACTCGTTTTGACTTTGGTTAAACATTTTGACTTTTAGTCAAAAATTTTCTCCTTTTACCTAAATCTAATTTAGACAATTTTCTCTAATCTAATTAAAGAATCTCCATTAAATTCATACCATAACTTAATCGAGGAAAATATGTGACCCATTAGGTTCATCAATTAATTAGACATGTATTCGTAACTTTTACAATCTTCATAGTCGATGTCTAACCACAAGCCTATGGAACCCAATTTATTGGTGAATTAATTGTGATGCAAACCTCACCTACTTACGCATACTGTGCAAATACGATCCCTCAGTTTTCCATCTCCCGATTGTGGCATAAGGTTAAGAAATTTCAACGTCCCTAATAGCCCAATAACTATGCATCTATTCTCAATGATTCGTTTGTATTCTCAATTTTGGAAACTCTTTTCCAAATCAACACACCGCCTTGCGTAAGAATTTTCTTGAATCAAATCATTATAGAAAATATAAGAGATATTCTTGTTCATCAAGATGAGAAAACAAATTCTTTCTTAGAACTCACAAACCTCTATGCGTAAATAGTTTGCACCCAACATGCATCTCAAAAGTTGTTGAGACACACATCAAAGAACAAGGACCTACCATAAGATTACCATAATCTCTCAAATTTAAGGACTAATGATATGTACTATCGTAAAATAGAGAATATTTTATCACTGAATACCACTATGGCTATCTTATGGATTTCTCTATGTCAGGTCTTTAGTGAGCTTGTTCTCTAACAAGCACTCACTAACATGCATCGATGTTTACGACACCAATTGCCAATGAAACAAGGTAATAACTTAACTCCTTAAATTATGCATCGTCAATGCAAGTCTATCCAAATCTAAGATGTTCTTGTATCAAAGATTCTATGATTTGAAAATTTTAAGATCAAGGCATTTAGAGACCAATTTTATGATCACCATCATATGCATGACCTAACCTCATAGTCTTATTGATCTAAAGGACTTCTTCTATATTTATTGTTGATGAGACAATATCAGATAATATGAAGAAGATGGCCATTTTATTTACATTAAAAAAATAAGATTGTTTATATAAGAGCAGTTTTTCAAGGCAAATCCAATTGGCTGCGTGGCACTTCTCTAACACTTTTTGCAAGACCACTTTTGCATAGCACTCTTCTTATTGCCAATTGTGCTCTCTAATCTTTCTCTACTTCCATCTCTCTTCGAGAATACATATACCTTTCAAGATTTCAAATTTTGAAGATCGAGGGGATATTTGGAAAGAACAACTCCTTCCTTATGTAATCTTCAAGGGTGAGTAAACTATTATAAGTATTGTCATATAATGGTTGGATTAGAGGAAATCAATATGGGATATCTAATAAAAATGATAACTTCTAGGTATTGATACTTGGAGCATTTGGAACTTGGTACTATATTCGAATTGAAATCAAAGGACTAAGGTTAGAAGCTGTGGCAAACCCCCTTGACTTGATGAGCTCCTTGATCTATAATTGAGCATGTTGCCTTGTCTTGATATAAACATTTGATTCTTGGACTAATCTTGTTGCCACCTTTGATCCTTGCTTATTGCTTTGATATTGAGTTGATGAATTGATGAAATGTGATCATATAAGCATAAACCTTGACATCTTGTATGAACTTTTCAATGAACTCTTGATTGATATATCTTAATGCCTAAATATTGCTCCATTGAACATTTGAGCTTGGAAATGGATCCATAAACTTGTGAATCATGTACCTAAAAAGGAGTTTGATAAAACAATCTAACCATTTCAAACCCTATTACTAGAAAAAAAATTAAATAGACTCGGGCGCAACCACGCCCAGGTCAGTGAGCTATGGGCGGGCAGGTGCATCCGAGCCCATAGCCGAGCACGACAACGCCCATTCCAGAAACACTTTTATTGATTTTCTTGACTTTTTTTGTGTTTTAATGTCCATGATACAACTCTATGGATTGTTCCAAGCTTGAATTATCATTGATCTTGTCCAAATGTTGGCTCAAATTGCTTGACAATGTCCGATATATGCTTGGAATGGGATATTATCGATTCGGACAATTATCCTTTGTTGTAAACCTATATGTTTTTTTATTATTGGGCCCCAAAAAGTTTCAAGAGGGACAGCGGGGTGGTATTGAACTGCGATGGGTCCCCTAGGGGGCTTCTCTATTGTTGGATAGCTCTGCGAAATACCTAGAGGTAGGTTTTCCAGGGACTATTCTTAGGCACACAGTCGATCATGCCTATTATTATTTTATATGGGTTGCTCCCCTCTGAGCGGCACCTCGAGAGAGAGACTGGGGGGTTAAAGGTATGACTTGATTGATATACATGTCTTGTTAGTGATAAAAGTGATAGATCTACCAAATAATAGTTCAGCCGCAATTGCTTTGAGATCTTGAATTTGCATCTTATCATTATTAATACTTGAGCCCCATTATGATCATGTTATTCATTCTAAAGTCTTTTTGTTTCCTTACCATAACCTCGTATTCCATGTCATAGCTTCTTACTAAACTAGTGGACTTACGATTATTCCATTACCATGTATAAGTGAATGGACTTCATGAATATGACATCAATGGCATAACTATTTGTATTACCAAATATTTGTAGCTCCACTTGTGGAGTTGAGACTTGTAGTTCTATTATGATTATGTATTGATGTACCTCAGACTTGTAAGCTTATGTATTGAAGGTTTTGCATGGATATTTGGAACAATGTTATGTATTAGAGGTTCGTAATTTGTAACTTTTATTTGTAAGGAAATTATCGTTGTGCATTGTTTTATGAGTGTTTATACCCGAACCCCTACCCACAAGCAATGTATTTGGCGTAAGGGCGAATGCTCTAGTCTGGGTCGTTACATGTGGTATTAGAGCCTAGGACAGGAAGCCTTGATTCTTAGAAAAGTTCATTATTGCATTTTACGATTTCCTTTCGTAATTACTAACCTTTTTATTCTTAATGGTGATATGGGTAGGATAGACAGAAGGAAAAACAAACTAAATGAGTGGGAGGATTTGGACCACAACTTGAGCTGGAGCAACACAGCTCCAGTAAAGAAACAAACGTAGTAGATTATGATAAAGAGATGGCGGAGAAGAACAAGGAGATTGCCTATTGGAAAAATACTTACTAAAACCAACATCAGCTTTACCAGAAATATAGTAAATGGGCACAAAGGGAAATGGAGAATAGGGTGGTTAGGCACCAAGGCTATTATCTGAATTTGAAGATGATGGCTGCAAGCAATGGTGCGTATTTTGCCCAACTCCTTAAGGGCATAATGGTCCAATTCGAGGATGCCCTAAGACAATGATCAATTTGATGTTCGATGTAGAGTGGGTCACCTAGGATTACGTCAAGGGTGAATTCATGTCGAGATTTGAGTGGCAAAACCTTTGTGGAGGCCAACGATGTTTGGGGAGAGAGTCAAGGTAGCCGAAGCGCACAAATATGGGAGAATAATTATGGACGTGACACTTCCACCAGTGGTGCCTCATAGGAGTCCAAGCAATAAAGAAGGGACATCCAATGCACCGAGAGTTGGAGAAAGTAGTGAGCGGAGGTTTATACAGACACCATGTTGTAAGGTCATACCCCAGGGACCTCTTATCTAGGTGCACGTCGCGGACGATGAGTTAGCCTGGTTTGAGAGACAGCTCAAAGGGCTTGAGGATGTTGGCTTGGATGGTGGTGGTGGTAGAAGTGACAGAGATAGTGGTGACAATGACGGCGGCAATGGCGGTGAAGGTGATGGTGATAATGGCGATGACAGCTGAGAGGAAGAGAAGGACCCGAAGGAGGATCTCGAGGAGGATCCTAACTATGTGGAGATTGATTAAGCAAGCAGATAATAGTATGTATGTTGTCTATATATATTAGTAAGATATTTGGAACTTTTAGAATTAAGTATATGGTGTATTGTAGTAGTAGTATGAAATAATACTAAATTGACATAGTTAGTGAACTTTTGTTTAGATAGAAATGGAAAGCATAGGTAAGATAGTGAAAATGGTTATTTGGCAATCCTCTTTTTTACTTTTGTAGATGGTTGCATTACCATGTATCTTGGAACAAAGTGTAAATCACACATTTGGGTTGAATGAAATTGAATGAAGCTTTTGAGTATTATTCAAGATTTGAGCCCTTAATGTTGTGTTTATTGTGCTATGGTATTTTAAACTTTCATAATAAGTTATGATAACTATTGGAACAATACTAAGAGAAACTTGTTGGACACTTTCAGATAATTATGGCAACAAGAGAAAGCACCTCGAATAACGAATCAACTAGAAAATATGACAGACCACATCCTGTCTTATTTGAAGAGTTTTGTTAGAAGTTAAAAAGGCTAAAACTTTTGCTATCTTTTTATTGAAATGATCCATCTCGTATTTATAGAGAACATGAGAAAGGGTATAGGAACAAAGATGGAAAAATGAGACAATTCTACACAAAATCAATTTTAGGAGGATTATCCTACTAATTACAAGATCTTACTAAATATATCAACAAGTTTCAAGTCCCAAAAACCTCAAACAATGTGGAAAACACTGCACCGCTTAAGTAACCTTGAGAGCAAATGCCCACTGCAAGGAATAAACCGGCAATGGAATAGCTTTTCACAGTATGGCAATAGTTTATGAACTATTGCCAGCAACAGGCAAGGGAAATAAGTCCAGAACACCATAATGAAGAAGTAAATGCAGAGTATAATTTGTTCACTAGATTTTAACATTTAACCCGCTGAGGTTCAAGGGAAAACCCGATTATCAGAAAGCTGAGTTCTGGATAACAGAACTTGAAAAGATCTTTCAAGTACTTAATTACTCGAAGGAACAACAGACGAAATATGCTACCTTCCTTTTGGAACAAACGTGGGAATGAGAAAAAGTTGAAGGAACTTGGAAAGAGTTTAAAACTGAGTTTCTGAGAAAGTTCATCCTTTAAGTTATTAGGGATGTAAAAGAAAGGGAGTTCATGAATTTGATACAAGAGACTTTATCGGTGGTGCAATATGAAGCAGAATTTAATAAACTAATCAAGTATGCCTTCCATAATCTGGCGGATAAAGAGAGAAGGATGAAAAGATTTTGTCGAAGGGCTCAAACCTGAGCTAAGGCGTGCCTTAGACATTTGTAATCCCTCAAACTATGACAATGCTATGGAAAGAGCTATGCAGCTCAAGGCTGAATTTAAAGAGCTGCAAAAGATAGACAAGAAAAGAGAATGAAAATGGCCAAGCAAATATGATCAAAGGGAAAAAAGGTTTCTACAGAAAGAAACTGAAGACCATGACTGGAAACTCGACCCCATCTATTGCTGACAAGGGCAAGGCTCCCTATAATACTGAAGGGAGAAATTGTAGGTTCTATGAAAGCACCAATCACACCAAAGATAGGTGTTGAAAAATGTAAGGGAAGTGCATTATATGTTGGAGCCCACAATATGCAATAAACGACTGCCCGAAGAGCTGAATGAATGCTAATTCTTGAACGCAGAACCAACCATAGCAGGGTGCGGTAGGATGCCCGCAACTCAAGGCCATGGCTTATGCTTAAATCGGGATAGTAGAGTGGACCTTACCCAAGTGGTAAAAGGTACGGTCCTAATCCAAAACTTTTTATGCAAAGTTTTGTTTGACCCTAGCACAACGCACTCTTTTATATCCATTGCATGTGCGAAGCAAATGGGCTTGACTTCTGAGCATATGAACACTTCTTACGAGGTCCAGACTCCTGTATGATGATGTCATGATGTTATGAGACTCACAAGAGTTACCCAAATTGCCCTATTAACATAGAAAATGAGGAGTTTGTAGCTCACCTCATTGAATTGCCAATTCATGACTATGATTTAATTTTAGGAATAGATTGGCTATAACAACACCAAACGATACTAGATTACTTTGCTAAAACTGTTAAGCTAGGTACCAAAATTGGGATTGGTACTAACAACAACCTCAAAAGTAATGGTTTGGCAACCATCTCGGTAGTAAGGGCCAAGAAAATTATTAAGAAATAAAGGCAACGATTTCTGCCCTATTTGATCAGTAAACCTCAGGACAAAACTAAATTGAAGGATGTAAGGGTAGTTAATGAATTTCCTGAAGTATTTTCTAAGGAACTGAACTCACTACCCCCAATCGAGAAATAGAATTTTTAATAGAGACCATATAAGGGGTAGCGCCATTCTCAAAGACTCTTTATAGAATAGCACTAGCAGAATTGAAAGATTTGAAGGAAAAATTACAGGAATTGCTAGATAAAAATTTCATTCAACCGAGTTCTTCTCCTTAGAGAGCTTCGATTCTGTTAATATTTATTCTTAACTGCTACCTTGTTGGTAAGAAAGAAGGATGGTTCCCTAAGGATGTGCATTGACTATAGGGAACTAAACAAGTTAACAGTTAAGAATAAATATCCTTTGCCCCACATCGATAAATTATTTAATAATTTGCAAGGCTCCGCTATATATTCAAAATTAGATTTACGCTAAGGATATTATCAGTTGAAAATACAAGAAGTAAACATTCCCAAGACTACATTCAATTCTCGATATAGACACTTCGAATTTGTGGTTATGCCATTTAGGCTGACAAATGCTCCTATAACATTTATGGATCTTATGCATCGAGTATTCTATCCATATCTTGATTGATTTGCAATAGTTTTTATAGATGATATCTTCGTATATTCTAAGACGGTGAAAAAACATGAAGAACATTTGCAAATTGTTCTTCAAACTCTTAACGAGCATCAATTGCATGCCAAATTCAATAAGTGCAAATTTTAGCTGGAAAGAGTAACATTTTTTAGGCATATAATTTCTCGAAACAGTCTTGAAGTTAATCCAGAAAAGGTAGAAGTAGTTCTCAACTGGAAAAGATTTTAAATGATTACTGAAATAAGAAGTTTTTTAGGACTAGCTGGGTATTATCAAAAGTTCATGCAAAATTTTTCCAAACTGGTCGGTCTTCTGACTATATTAACCCAAAAGGATCAATGATTTGAATAGGACCAACATTGTGAGGAAAGTTTCTTGGAGATGAAGAGAAGATGGACCACAACCCCGATTTTAGCAGTACTGGATGGATCTAAGAAATTTACAGTGTACACTGATGCCTCTAAAAAAGGTGTGGGTTGTATCCTAATACAAAAAGGCTAGGTAATTGCTTATACTTCAAGAAAGTTGAAGAGCCCTGAGCAGAATTACCCTACTCATGATTTAGGATTGGCAGCTATAGTTTTCGCCCTAGCAAAGTGGCGACACTATTTATACGGCGCAAAAGTAGAAGTCCTCATAGATCACAAAAGCTGCAAATACATCTTCAGTCAGAAAAATCTGAATTTGAGACAACATCGATGGATGAAATTTTAAGAGGATTATGATTTTTCTATTGCTCATCATTTGGGTAAAGCAAATGTTATAGTCGATGCTCTAAGTCGTAAGGGAAGATTATCAAGCTTGAACATATATCTTGAACTATACAGTGATATCTTAAAGGATCAACAGGAGGATAAATGGACACATTAACTTAAGTCCACAACGAGCATCCAAACAGGTTCAGATCTCAGAATTGATACGAATGGATTACTTCACTTTAAGAATAGGATGCGCGTTCTTGAAAGAATGCGAGATAGAGTATTATTCGTAGCACACCAAACCAAGTATTCAGTGCATCCTGGAGGAACGAATATGTACAGAAACTTGAAACAAAAGTTTTGGTAGAAAGGAATGAAACAGGATGTGATAGGTTACATCCAGAAATGTTTAACCTATCAGCTCGTAAAAGCAGAGCACCAAAGACCATCCAGGAAATTACAACCTCTTCTAATTCTAAGCTAGAAGTGGGACCAGATTACCATTGACTTCATAGTGGGTCTACCGGTAGTAAGAGGAGGATGTGATAGTATTTTGATCGTCATAAATAGGCTAACTAAGTCCATATATTTTTTCCTATCAAGACCCAATATAACGTTGAAAAGTTGGTTGAGATATACATTAAGGAGATCATTAGGCTACACGGAATTTCTCAAAGCATTGTTTCTAATAGGGATCCGAAGTTCACTGCAACGCTGTGGAAAAGCCTAAAGGAACATCTGGGGACGAAGTTATAATTCAGCACAGCAGCCCATCCCCAAACCAATGGTCAGTCAAAAAGGATAATTCAAACACTTGAAGACATGCTGCGAGCCTGTGTTCTGAATTTTCCTAAAAATTGGGACAAACATCTACCGCTCGCAAAGTTCGCCTATAACAACCATTTTCAAGCTTCAGGTCAAATGGCACCTTACGGAGCTCTGAATGGCAAAAAGTGTAGATCGCCTTTGCATTGGGACTTGAATGAAATCAGAAGTATTTTGGAAATAGATAAAGATGAATTGTGGCTAGAAATGATGTAATAGGCGATCGGTAAAGTATAAATCATCAAAAGGAATATGAAAGCCCCACAAGATCGCCAGAAAAGTTATGCTAACAAGCGAATGAAGGATTTAGAGTTTGAAACAAGAGATCGAGTATTCCTAAAAGTGGCCCTGCAAAAGGAAATTTAAAGAATAGGAAAGAGCGGGAAGCTGACTCTTAAATGTACAGGACCCTTCGAGATTGCCGAACACATAGGATTAGTAGCATATAGACTAGGTCTGCCACCAAACCTCATTGGAATACACAATGTCTTTCACGTATCTCAGTTACGAAAATACCATCTGGACACTTCGCATGTCATATATCCCATCGACTTACCTATTCAGAGCGATCTCTTGTATATAGAGCAACCCGTATGCATCCTAGACTATCAGGTCCAAGAACTTA